>VDFB02264014.1:0-131808 GCA_007258455.2 Sequoia sempervirens
AGACTCCATTCCACAAATTTAAAAAAAAATAAAAAAATAAAAATCTATTACTTTCAAAAAAATTTAGGAGGAGCACAGCCAAAATTCTGCTTTTTAGGAAGTGCCCACTTAGAAAATTAATAAAAAATCAAATATTCATTAAAAAATTATCAGAAAAAATCCAGTCCTTACTACATACTGTTATCTAACTTCTGACCGAGCGATTTTAAAAATACTACAAAAAAGTCCACCGTGCTCGGGTCACACAAGAGTTGCTATGTTATGTTTTTCTGATAGAAACAACAGCAATTTGTGTGTGTCCCTCTTTGAACCGCTTAATCTCAACCATTTTCAAAATAAATTAGTAGTTTAGAAAGTAGACTCGGAGCACTACGGTCCTTTTTTTAGTTGCATCTAAAAAATTTGAGTGTAGCTATCCTCAATTTCACATCCAAGGTTAGTATTTCTTGATTTCAGAAAAAAAAAAAAAAAGTGGCCACTTAAGCCCCTTTTTTGGGAACCATCTTGGTGCACTTACCCATACCTTCCTTGCTATTGAAGACTCCTTGGTTGGCCCTTGATTGGGATGATTTTGTGTGCTCTTTAGATGGCTTCTTGAGTGGCTAAATGCAAGATCAACTTATGCAAAATGATTAAAATAGATGGCTAGATGATAGTAAATGATTGAGAATGCAAATTGGCAGGATAAGGTTGCTCAAATTCAAAGTGTTGAAAATGCCCTTGAGGAGGGAATATTTATAGGAGAATTTGAATTCTCTAGAGAATTCAACGGTTGAGATTCATCCAACAAGGTCAAGATGAAGGGCTATGGTGAGTTGAGAACTCACAAGCCCTCGCATCTTGACATGTGGATGGTGAAGTGGCTAAGGGGACATGAGGTGTAAGTGAGGTGGAGAATAAGTACATGATGTGGAGGAAGGACAAGTACCTTGCAAGTACATTGGGAGATGGGAAGAATCTTGGGTGAATAAAAATGAATTTTAAATTCACAATGATTGGAAGAATCTAGTGGATAAGACAATGTTCCCAAAAGGTGGGAGTTTGTCACATGTGACTTGATGTGACAAGTCAAAGATTCTAGATGCATGGGAAAAGGGATTCTTGGAGAATAAAAGGAATTAAAAATTCTTGGGGAATGGGGAGAGTTGACCAAGGTACTAATTAGGTTTGACTAATTAGTAATTAGAGGATAATTAGGGGTTAATGAGGATTAAAAGCCAACTTGCAAAAGTTGGAGGATGTGACACATCCTAATCAAGGATTAGGCATGTGCACATCCTTAATGAAGAGATTAGGAGATGGATTAGGATTAGATGAAAATGACATGTGAGGAATTAAATAAATGTATTATTTATTTAATTTATTTGATGAAAGGAGGAAAAAGAATAAAGTATTTAATTATTAATTAAATACCTTAGAGATTTGGCAGAATTAAGGGTATTAATTAAATAATAGTAATATTACTTAATTAACTTAGATAAGAGAATGTTTAGACGAAAAGTGATAAATTTGGATAAATTAAGTGTCCAAATTTGGATGTCTACACTATGGTACAGTACATTGTCATTAGATCTAATTGGTACACCATCCTCATCGACACATATTTTTGTGCCCCATTACTTCATGATGTGCAACAATTTATGTTTGGGTCCTCTTTGACGGTCCACTGAGGCTCCCATGACTATGAGGTTCAGGATATGTCAGATGTAGGAGTTGATAGAGCATGGAGTGGACCATTTGTAGGAGAGACATCGGCTATAAGGGATAATATGGGAGCACCAGTAAGGCTTAAAGTAATTTCATAGTGTGTTTTATCTAAATTATTTCATATTTTATAAGAGATATTTGTACTAATATATGTTTATATGTTGGAATCTTTAATAGTTGCTAATAGAGTAGCATATGTCCCAAGTGCAAGAGGGTACATAGTCAGCCATTTCATTTTTTCTAGGGTCTCAATATACGGTATTATTTAAATTATTATTCAGATGTTAATTTTTAAAATCTATTATGTTTAAATACATGTACTACATAGATTGATAGTCTAATGTAATCTTATCTTTTTATGCAGTAACTTGATGTTGACTGACCCTAACCCATTGGATGAAGTTTTGCAAAAGGTAAATATTTATTTTATATTCTCAACATTATGATTATATGTGCATGTGCATTTAAATTGTGTTACATTCTTGTCATTTTTTTATATAGGAAACCACTTTAGCTGCTTCATCGACCATGAGTCCATCTAGTGTCATAGAATCACAATAGGTATGTGTTTATTTTATATTGCAGATATTTGTTTGTTTAGAGAGGAGTAGATATATGTTTAGTAAATATGATTATTTATCAAAAATTATATGTTAATTTGTGTCATTTTTATTTTACCTACTATAGTCCTCTGCTTGACTCAGTATTGTGAAGAGTGTGAGACCATTACTTTATACGAGGACTCCCAATCTTCCTAAGGGACAATCATATGCAGACCATCTTATAGAAAAGAGAGAGACTTGAGGTAAAAAACAATTTCATTAATGATATAATATAGTACACGTACATAGTGATTTTGATGTTAAATTCATAATTTATAAATGATAGTATATAAGTTTCACTTTACTAGTCTATTTTGTTAACCATTCACATAATTAATCTAATTTGTGGTTTTAATTGTTATTGTGCAAGAAAACCTCAAAGCAACTAAGTCATCGAGGAGGCTCAATTTTGATGGTCCAACACAAAATTAGGATTTGATATAGATTGATATGTACTTAGGATTTAATAGATCTTGAGATGGCATATATGTCACAATTTGTAAAACTTGTTCTAATTAAGTAGGCATATATGCCAATTTTGTATATGCACAAACATAATTATTCTACATTTTGATATATAAGAATTGATATCCAATCTAATTTATTCCTCATGTGCGTGTCTTTCTGCTTTGAATTTTCAAAATGGAATGCATAATTATCTTAGAATGGTTTAAAATTATGATCAATAATGTATGTTATAGATTAACGAAATTACATTTTAATAGAACTTATGAATTATAATTGGTAATCCATCTATGTTAGAGTTCATTCATATTAAGGTTCACATACATTACATTCCATGAGAGTGCATTTCTTTGAGGATTTTTTTCAAACAATTCACTGTATTTTCTATTGTACCACATTTTTCATACATGTCTACCAAAACATTTTTATCAAACACTCAATTTGAGTATACACATGATTTCAAGCTCTTTTGAATGAATTTACATTTGACATTAGTTATTTTTGAACTCCTATAATGAAGTGGGTAGCTGATTTTTATTTCAAAAGAAAATACAATTAATGAAAAATGGTATGAGAAGCATTGTATAATATTTGTTGAGAAGAACTATTTGAAAATATGCCTCAAATAATTGTGGTCTCATAGACAAGGCAAAAAATAGGAAAAGAGAAGCTTGTGACAGTCTTATGGAATTGATTATTTTGATTGATTAAAAACTTCAAAAAAATGGATACAACTTAATGAAATATATGTCATGTTACAGTGTTCATTCAAAAGTAATACAACCTTCTTGATAAAAAAACAATTTCACTCAATGTTCATTCAATCTTAATAACATGTAAAAGGTATAAAATCATCTTGAATAGGAATCACTATCTTTGAACCATAGGGGTTTGATGCAACCTTCAAACAAAGTCCTTACAACTGAAAAAGATACATGTTCATTGGATTGTTCATGTTGAATATATACAATAATCATTATCAAAAATTAAGACACCACTCAACCATGATGCAACCATTAAACAAACCAAATCAGTGTGATACTATGATTAAACAAACCAAATACAACTCCAGACATGCATGTTATTTGACCTTCGACATGCAATTTGTATAGTCATAATGCACAACAATGAATGCTGCTAACCATAATGCATCAATAAGCAAACTAGGCATACTATATGGGCTTGATGCACACTATTCATAATGCACACTTCGCACAAAAGCAATAACACTGATATGATATTGTCATATATGTCAATCAACCTTGACCAACACCAAACTTGTTATATCACAATTGTTGTCATATATGCCATTCAACTTAATGCAATTGAGGTTTTTTATTTGGTAAGAATTTGTGTAGGCAAAGAAAGTGAGAGATGACGGTTAAGGTGGATTTGAACCATGTACCTTTCCACCATGTACCTTTCTTGAAATCATTACATCACACAAATACCACTTTGTTTGTAATACATTCAATAGCCCTATAGTTCTGTAGCATCACTAAAAGATGCAACCGGAATGCAGGAACAAAGTTTCAGAGCATCGCTGAAAGATGTAGCAAGAACAAAGAAATAAAGTTCCAAAGCATCGCTAAAAGATGCAACTGAAATGCAAGAACAAAGATCTGGAGCATCACTAAGATGCAGTTGGAAGGAAGGAGGGAATAGAATGAAGCATCATCAAATGAAGCAATTATGAGGTAATAACCCTATTTTCTTGTAGTTGTGATTTTTCAATTGAGGAAAAAGTTGTTAGATGCAAGCAGTGTAAAGTTACAAAGTGGTGCAACTTTTGTTCTGCAACTCGTACAACCAAACAAATTGTTCCAACACATCTGGATGGATAAGTTTACGCTAGGCATGGTCCTCTTTTGCACCCAAACAAGCTGAATCACTCTAAGCTACATTGGACCGATGATTTCCCTTAAGAGTTCAAAGTGCTAAAAGATAGTTCAAAATTTGACGGACTATTACTCAAAAATTGTGACACTTACAAACTCTTCATCTGAGGCTATGGGATTGTGTTGGGATCCTCTTTAATAACCTCTTGCTATTTTTACTATCTCAGAGGTTTTTTCTCGTGGTGATGAGTTTTCAGTTGAGGAAAAAATTGTCAAATGCAAGTAGTGTAAAGTTTCAAAATGGTGCAACTTTTATTATACAACTCGTATGACCAAAAAGACTGTTCCAACATGTCCGAATAGGTATGTTTATGCTAGGAATGGTCCTATTTTGCACCCAAAAATGTTGAATCACTCTAAGCTACATTGGATCAATGATTTCCCTTAAGAGTCCAAAGTATTAAAAGACAACAATCTTTGACGAGCTATTTCTCAAAAATCGTGATACTTATGGACTCTATGTCTAAGGCTATGGGATCATTTTGGGACCCTCTACAATAACCTCTCTTATTTTTTGCTATCTCAAAGGCGTTTTTCCATGGTGACAAGTTTTTAGTTGATGAAAAAGTTGTAAGATGTAAGTAATGTAAAGTTGCAAAGTGGTGCAACTTTCTTTCTATAACTCGTACAACCAAACAGAGCGTTCCAACATGTCTGGATGGATATGTTTATGCTATGAATGGTCCTCTTTTGTGTCCAAATGTGTTGAACCACTTTGAGCTACATTGGACTGACGATTTCCCTTAAGAGTCCAAAGTGCTAAAAGACAACAATCTTTGACAGGTTATTACTTAAAAACCGTGATGCTTACAGACTCTTCATCTAAGGCTATGGGATCATGTTGGAATTCTCTACAATAACCTCTCTTGGTTTTTGCTATCTTAGAGGTTTTTTCTCATTGTGACGAGTTTTTAGTTAAGGAAAAAGTTGTTAGATGCAAGCAGTGTAAAGTTGAAAAGTGGTGCAACTTTCATTCTACAATTTGTACAACCAAACGAACTATTCCAACATGTCTAGATGGGTACATTTACGCTAGAAATGGTCCTCTTTTCAACACAAACACGTTGAATCACTCTGAGCTACATTGGACCAGCGATTTCCCTTAAGAGTCCAAAGTGCTAAAAGGAAGCAATCTTTAACGAGCTATTACTCAAAAATTGTATCATCTAGAAACAATTTTTCTGAGTCTACGGGATCATGTAGGACCCCTCTACAATAACCTCTCTCAATTTTTGATATCTCTAAGGCATTTTCCTATGGTGTTGATTTTTTAATTGATGGAAACAGGGTCAAATGGATGTGGTGTAAAGGTGCAAAGGGGTTTAGGGTTTGTTCTACTCCTCATGAGTATGTGAATAAGTGAATCATTTACTCGAATACACTTAATTCATGAACTACACACATGAGTACAAAATATATGCATGAAAACACGTAGGTCGTAAAGTATATATTGGAATACTCATAAGTGACAAAGTATACACATAAATTATAAAGTATACACTTGAATACACATAAAGTATACATAATTCACATGATATTATCATTAAAGAATTGCTATCAAATATAGGATTTACAAAATTCCACGTAAGCATACAACAAACGACTCTAATACATAGTCATTTTCTAGTAGGGGAAAGAAATAGATCACGTGTTGCCTTCGTGGTCAGCACACTCATCCACAATAGTAGCACGTTGAAATTCTGGAGTGACAATCACCTATACAAACCATCAAGGTAGCAGTTAAACTACACATAGTAGAAAAGATGCTTAGAATAACAAATCTATATTATTCTAAACAACCTAAATGATGATGAAGTGGTAATGCAAACTAGAAAAGATGCTTAGAATAAAAAATCTATATTATTCTAAATAACCTAAATGATGATGAAATGGTAATGCAAACTGGAAAAGATGCTTAGAATAACAAATTTATATTTTTATAATCCATCACATACCTCTACCAAAGGATCAGAGTTGGCTATTGTTGCAGCAGCTCCATGATCAATCGTGTTAGGAATATCGCAATATACTTTGAATGAAAAATTTATATGGCCACAATAGAAAAGATGCTTAGACTAGAAAATCTATATTATTATAAATGACCTGAACGATGATGAATTGGTAATGCAAACTAGAAAATATGCTTAGAATAACAAATCTATATTATTTTGATTTGTCGTATACCTTTGCCAAAGGATCAGAGTTGGCTATTGTTGCAACAGCCCCATGATCAATCGTGTCAAGAACATTGCAATATACTTTGAATGACAAATCTATATGGTCACAATAGAAAAGATGCTTAGACTAACAAATCTATATTATTCTAAACAACCTAAATGATGATGAATTGGTAATGCAAACTAAAAATGATGCTTGAAATAACAAATCTATATAGTCGAAACCTGCCCATCCCTTATTGAATGATTCTACTAATCCTTTGATCGCTCTTGTCTCCTCTCCTTCAATGTCAGCTCCCTCACTACATGGTGGCTCCTCACCCAGGATGGCTATTATGGATTCGCTCCCCTTGCCTCATTCAATGGTTTTCAATTTTGAGTCTTCCTAGTTGGTTATGCTGAGGAAGAAGAAGGGACTCCCCAAATCCATTGCTTTTGCGCAGCCTCAAGTTCAAGGAGTCAAATTAGTCCCCTCTGGTTCTAGGGTTGTCTAATCCATGTTTGTTGTTCTATAGTTTTTGTTCAACTGTTTCTATTTTTTTCTTCTAGTTCATGCTCTAGTTTGAACTAGCTCGTTTTGGCCCTTTGGGCTTTATGTGTGAAGGGTACAACGTCTTGTAAATGTTGCTTATCTTATCAAAAAAAAATCTATATCATTCTAATCTATCACATACCTCTTCCAAAGGATTAGAGTTGGTTATTGTTGTAGCAACTCCATGATCATCATGTCAAGAACATCACGATATATTTTGAATGACAAATCTATATGGTCACAATAGAAAAGTTGCTTAGACTAAAAAATCTATATTATTCTAAACACCTAAATGACGAACCTTAGAAAATAAACAATATCAAAATGTGATGAACAATATCATACTAGTCCCATACAACAAATTATCCACTACTCAAGTGTGCCTAAAGGGTCATCTCTTACCTTCATAGTTTCCAGTAATGCTTCATGATTAGCATTACTAATTGTCCATAGTTCCTTTTTTTTGTTCTAGCATGATGTCTCAATAACTTAACATTTGTTGCTATAACAAGGTGTGAATACATGAGAATAGTTTTTCATTTCTCATAGTCTTCAAATGAAGGTATGTCGTTCTTTCTAATCATATATGTTCGCAACCAAGTTCTAGAAACAACAACTGAACATGTATGATCATAAGAATTTTATCAACATCTAAATATACATAGAAGAACAAATCTATATTATACTAAACAGCCTAAATGATGATGAAATGGTAATGCAAACTAGAAAAGATGATTAGAATAAAAATCTATATTATTCTAAACAACCTAAATGATGATGAAATGGTAACTTGTAGGATACATGAACCCATCATCATCTATCATCAGTTGTGTTAGCTTTTTCTTTCCCTATACACATTGTTCCAACCAATAGTTTGATCCCTCTTCATTCTCCTATGGTGCTACAACTGCATAGAAATGTCCTAGCTATACAAGATCTTAAAGATGATCGTAGTCAAGTGAACTTTCCATTACATCTTCTAATGAGGATTTGCTACAAATAAAGGGGTCCTAGGTACTATGAAATCCATATAAATCTACCCACTCACTTGACTCGCATTGATCCCAATCACTTGAATACAATTATGACAAAAATAAGCCATCTCTCATGTCCATATGGTCCATGCACCCACATCTGAGCTTCGAAACGAATGCATCTTTGAAGAATCTCTAATTGTTTGACATTCCATTTTGTCTCCCACTATGCCTTCCTCAACCAACCAAAATAACCTTCACACTTGTGAATCAAGTGTCCCTCCTCATGATAGTGCATAGGTGTACACCAATGAATAGTAGAACATGTATCAGTGAATTTTGCACCACCTCTGATCTTCATTTGTTCATTAACCAAAGCTCTCTTCACACATGCACCTGTGCCATCATGCTTGCCTTTTCCATGCCCAACTTTGAAAAAACTTCAAATATGTGGTACACCCCTCTCTATATGCATCTTGCTCAACCAATAAAACATGTGAGCATTCTTGAATTTCCCTATGCATTTATCTAACCAAATCAATGTTGACCCATTGCAATTCCTTTTTCTTGCAAGAACTCAAAAAAAATTTCAAAAAATGTTGTACAAACTCAGATGAATGATATCTATCATCACTCATGTAAAAATGGTAATCCTTGATTATCTTCCTGTCCTCTTTTGTACTATCAGGGGCATGTCTATATGTTATGTGGACAAAAATAGCAATTTGAATAGAATTATAATATTGTGATTGAACTTCATTTTGTGGTTGCAATGTGTAATTTTCAACAAAATCAACTACAAATACAATAGTTCCAATGGGGAAAGAGTCCTTACACATCATGAATTTTTTATCCAACCACTATGACATGTGGCTATGCCTTGCATACTTATAGAAAATATTTTTCTTAAAATCAAAAATAAAATCAACAATACTTACCTCTCTTGAAACTTCATACCCTAGAACCCTCACCTCCTCTTTAATGTGTATTTAAAACTGTCTCAAACCTTTTTTTCTCAACAATCTTGTTACCAAATGATCGCTACCCTCATGAAAGCATGTTACAAACTTCAATAAACCACCACATTGCAAACACATTTCATTTAAACAATCATTTCTATAAAATAAGAAACCATCACCTCTAATGCATAAAAATGAATCTAACAACTCCCTAGATGACTTGGGAAGTTGCACTACATGACACTCCTGCAACATTTCATCAGTATGCATAGTAGAATGAATATGACATAATAATTCATGATACATTGAAAACTCAACATGGTATTTACAACAACATGCATTACGAACATTAATAGGTACACAATAAAATGGCTTGCAAGACTCAAAATCCCTTTGTGAGATTTGCAAATTTGGATGTTCTTGAAAAAATTGTTTGTACAAAATTATTTGGCTACATTCCAAAAAATGTTTAGGATGCAGTGTACATGATCTTGATTACCAATTCGTAACTTTAAAACATCCTTTACATTCGGTGATACTCTAGAGTGAGAGTTCCAAAATTGTTCAATTTGCATCTTTACATTATCGGTTAGCTTCTTATCAACATGTGGAAGCCTCCCACTAAAATCCCATGTATCATTTTGAAGAGGACTATCAAGTCTTCCTCTTCTTAAGAGTGCTCTATTCAATGTTTTATGATTTAATTTAAATCAATACAAGTTTGTCTCATTAAACAAGAATCTTTCTCAAATGATGGCTTACTAGTGAGGTTGTTCACTCTTCAAGCATCCCTTTTATCTTTTTCCTTACTAGTAGTTAGCCCTTACTAGTCTTTCCAATAGAGATTAGAGCATTAAAAATATTTTTTACAATAATTTTTTTTTTTTTTGTGACATGAATCTTCATTTTTTTTTAATAATGGTCTTATTTTGTAAATCTTAAGTAATTGCACAAAAATTGGACATTGTTCGGTTAATGTCTTATCAGAAAAGTATTCATTGAACATTTTGGTAGCCCACAAACGAACCGTTCATTGTGACCTTTTTCCTTCAAGATTATCAATTATGTTCTCATCTATTTCAACCAATCCATTTAGGGGTTCTCTTGTAATTAGGTGTTACATAAGGTTCATTATCAACATTTTCATTTTCAAGTTCAATGTTATTAACATTTTAAATCTCACTATTTTTAACATTTTCAATAACAATTTCATTTTCAACAATATTTTCATTTTCAATAACAATTTCATTTTCAACAAAATTTTCATTTTCATTAACAATTTCATTTTCAATAGCATTTTCAACAACATTTTCATTCTCAATGTTCACATTTTCATTTTCAATTTCAATGTTTTCATTTTCAATTTCAATATGATGTTCAATATTTTCAATTTCTATTTCATCTTCACTTGAATTAACATTTAACGGTGCAGAAGAAGCTTCAATTTGAATATTTTTCATACCTTGTCTTCTTTTCCTAGATGACTTTCTCTATCTTTTGCTCTATATGTTTCAATTTCATCTTCTATTAGTTACCTTTTACCTTTTCTCTTACGGTGGATGTTGCTTCCCATGCACAAACAAAAAAAACACACAAATGATTGTAATTGTAAAAAAAAGTGTAAGAGAATCTTTCAAAAGAAAAAATTTTGTCTGATGCAAACATAAAGCACGAGAATTTTGCACGAAAGAATGTAGGGATCGTTGAAATACTCAAAATGGTCCCATTTTATTTTTTATATAACTTACAAAACTGATAACAATATCCATTTACTTCAGTGTTATGAATTATTATATGTCATAATATATATTTATTATATATTAATATACTACATTAATTTATTATATATATTTATATATTATATACTATATATTAATATATATTGTATTTATGGATATTTGTTTACTTTAGTGTTATGAATTTTTATATGTCATAATATATATTTATTATATATTAATATACTATATTAATTTATTATATATACTATATATTAATATATATTGTATATACAATATATATTAATATTATGTTAGAATGTGTAGGTTGATCTTCTATGTCGCTTACACTTGGGGGCACAATGTCTTATCTATCCAACCTATCCTTTTCATGTCTTATCATTTCCATCCTACCTACCATCTTTAGCCATCATACCTATCATATTGAGTCCATTCATCCACCCTTCTTCTTTTGATCTTGATGAAAATATAGGGGCAAAATGTTGAAACATGTCTTGGGTATCTCTTGATATACCTCATCCTTCCAAACAAGCCTATCATTATCCTATTGTCATAAGCTTTGTCATGAAAAATCCTAAGTATTGTACCTAGAATGGGGCATGTTATTCCTATGCGACATAGTCTTTGGAAATCACATCCTTGCTCTCTTATGATGCATACATCCATTCCATTCACTATGACCTATCATTTCCATCCATCCATATATCATGAGCCTTTTTCCCATCACCCACCCTTTTCACCATATATCTCCTTGCACCTAGACTTGGTTTTCCCCTTGTCATTGGTATCTAGCACAAAAGCTACTCAAAAATCCAAAAAAATCAAAACATTTCAAAAATCCAAAAAAATAAAAATATTTCCAAAAATAAAAAAAAAAAATCAAAACATTTCAAAATCCAAAAAAAATAAAACATTTCAAAATCCAAAAAATAAAAAAGTTTCAAAATCCAAAAAAATAAAATCATCTCAAAAATCCACAAAAATCTAAAATGATCCAAAAAAATCAAATATTCAACAAAAATCCAAGCAATAAAATCAATCCATCCAATTAATTCTTCCAATTTCATCTACTTAATCCATCACCTCAATCCAATCATTCAACCATTCAACCAAATCAATCATCTTCATCAAAACCATTTCATCCAATCAAATCAATCAAATCAATTCAAGCAATAATCTAAATGCAAGTCAATCCTTAATCCATACCAATCAAGTCAATCAATCTTGTCAAATTATCCAATCACATCCTCTGGTCTTGATCCTAATCTTGTCGTAAATCAAATCAAAGTCAATCAATCAATTATCAATCATCCTTGTGTTGCTCTAGGGACATGTCGCTCCCCACAATGACAACACTATCATCATCATCAATCAATCAATCAATGGTTTGCAGGGGCAATTGTTGCTTGTTTGTATTATTTGTGCATGCTTGCTTGCTTGCTTGTGTGTGTTATCATTTTATCTTGCATTTGTTTCAAATCCATATCATTCTAGCTAATATTCATATCTTGTGTATGTTGAAGTAGAGCTTTTTGTACTATCCTTTGCATCTAAGGTCATATCATACCTTTTGTGCATTGGGACTTTAATGCTCTAAGTTTCCTTCCTCATACATCTAGACAAGGTTGTATTACGTTGGGGCATGAGACACATCGTCACCTTGGTCCTTATATCTTGGTACATAATGTCTAGTGCTATATCAAACATCATGGTTGCTCACCTTCATTGCAGCATAACGTATCATTCCCCTCCTTCATCCACTTTCTATCTTGCATTATTCATCTTATCCCTCCCTTTATCATTTCATTTCGAGAGCCTACCCGTGTTTGTTCAACTCACCTATTCTCTCGAGGGGGCATCATCATTCCATCATCCTATCTTTATATCATTATCCATTCTCCTCTATCCATACCTTAACTTCTTTGAAATGATGTTACTCGACACAAATCTCATCATCTCGAACATCATCTCAAAGAGGGGCAAAATGTATACGTCTAAAAAAGGTCATGATTAAGCTTGTTAATTAATTAAATATGAGTTATTTAATTAATTCTCCTAAGGTCATCTACATATAAATAAATTTAATTATTTATTTATATTGTTCATTTTCTAATTCTTCTACCTGAATTAAATAAATAATTTTATTTAATTATTGACATTTCCTACGTTCCTCTTAATTAAATTAAATAAATATGATTATTTATTTTAATTATTATATCATTCTAAAGTTTGAATATTTGAATATTCAAATAATGGAATATTCTCTTCATCCCATAATCAAATTAAATATTCAAACTTTCATTTATTAAATAATGTTGTATGCACCTAAAAATGATCACATTATAATAAGTCTAGTAATTAATTAAATACAAGTTATTTAGTTAAATCTCTAATTCAATCTACATATAAATAAATTTAATTATTTATTTATATTGTTCACTCTTATAATTCTTCCACCTTAATTAAATAAATACCCTTATTTAATTATTACCATCTTCCATATTCCTCTTAATTAAATTAAATAAATTTGATTATTTATTTATATTAATTATCATATCATTCTAAAGTTTGAATATTTGAATATTCAAATAATGGAATATTCTCCGAACACCCCCTTCATCTCGTAGTTAAATTAAATATATTAAATATTTAATTTAATGTCTTTTTCACTCCACAAATAATTAAATATTTTTAAATATTTAATGCCTTCTAAATTCTCCTCTCTCACATAATTAAATACTACTTATTTAATTATGCAAGTTTCTAAATCCATCTTCACATATAATTAAATAAATTAATTTATTTAATTATGAATTTCATTTTAACTCATTCTTCAAAACGAAAAATTCCCTTCGGATCTCAATGACGAAAATTGAAGAAAAGGAAACATTCTACTTCTCTCACTCAACTTTGGAAAATCTCTTACCGTTCATCTTACCAGATTGAATCTCAACCGTTGATCTTTGCCAGCTAAGCTTTTGCCTTCGAAAAATCTATAAATCTAACCTTTCACAAGCCATTTAGATCGAATCTTCAGACATCCTTATGCTGCCAAAATAATTCTTCTATCTTCTATCAAATCTTCATCTAGCATCCTCATTCTATCAAAATTCGTCTTCGATCTTCCATCCATCGCCATCTACCATCTTTGTCACATCGTTATGCTGCTAAAGTGAACAACCAACATTCCTCCATTATCAACCTTCAAAATCTTGCATTCTTAGTATAGCATGCATTTATTTTTAAATCTCATTCTTTAGTAGTCATTTTGTGGAGTTTAGCATACAAATCGAAAAGCTTTAGCAAAAATACTGGAGATAGAGGACAATGGGACGTCTTCAAAGGAGTTGTTGCATTGAGAGTTTGCTTTACTTTGTTTAATCAATTTTCCTTTGATTTAAAGTTTCATTGGTGTGCTTGAATAGTATTTATTTCATTTTAATACACATATTTTTAATCACACATTTTTGGCACCCACCGTGGGGCTAGAACCCACAAATTTAACATTATCTGCAAGTTTCTGTTGACAGTTTCCGCATTCTGGAATTAGCTTTCAGGAAAAATTTGGCGTTTACGCGCATTCGACATTTTTTGCGGCGCATACGGGGTTTTCTGACTTTTGTTTTGCAGGATTCTGGAGCGCATATAGCAACTATTTCGGTGCATCCAGGGACTATTTCAGTGCATCCAGGGACTGTTCTAGCACATATACAGTACATAATGGTGCATATACTGTTCCATTAAAAATCTGTAAAAAAAAAAAAATTAGGTGCATCTAGTGACTGTTTAGGCGCATCTGGGACTTTTTCTGGCATATTTGGGGTTTGTTCTAGCGCATTTGGGCTTATTTAGAATTCTAAAAAAAATTTGACGCGCATCGAGGGTCTGTTCTAGCACATCTGAGGCTTATTTAGCATTTTGGATTGTGTTTTAGCGCATACAGGCAGCATTTTCATAGGAAATCTTAAAATGGTTGTATCTTAGTCATTTTTTGGTCTTTTTTAGAGCTTTTTTTTTTTAAATGGGGTATAATTTCATAAGATATCTAATGGTGTAAGTTTTTATCAGATTTGATAGATTTATAGCTTTCAAATTCTCACATATTTGAAAAAAAAATTGCTTATTTTGGGATTTAATCACACTTTTGCTTGCATGCATGTGTTTCTTCTTGTCTTAGTGACTTGTTGGTGAATCATACGGAGTTGGAAAAGTGTTGGAATCAGTCACAACATCAATTTGGAAAGTGAAAATAACCAGGTGCACTTGTTTCATCCTTCTTCTCTTAATCTTGTTTGTCACACATTTCAATTTGGGGCATAAAATTAATCATTGTTTGCAAACACATTTGGATTTGGGCTCTTAAAAATGAATATTTTCTTCAATCACATATTGAAAATTGGGTCTAAAATTCACCACTTTCTTCCATCACATCTTGATTTGGGATCTAAAAAGAACAAGTGTTTGAACTTTTTTTTACACACATTTCATTTCTAATCTAAGGGAAATTAATCATTATGAGTGTGAATCAAGTGTGTGTGTGATCACAAACACCTCACTTGGTTTGCTTTTTTCAAACCCTTCATAGGAGGCCTGCTAGGGGATTTCATCACCCCTAGGGACGACCTCAATCGAAGTGTGAATTGAAAGACACTCTTGTTTGGAAGTTAAAATCTTATCACTCTTGGCTAAGCCCCAAAGAACTTTATACCTTTGGGAAGTGAAGGTGAAGGGTGGGTTACCCCTTTCTCCCAGCTGTGTGATAGGATTTTGCTTTCAAATTATCCTTAGTCAACCTTTTTCAAACTAGTTTGAAACCTAATTGGCCATACCCACTTGACTAGTTCTAGGACTTGTTGATGTGTCTTCTTCAAGTGTGTGCTTAATAATCACATTCATAAATTCCAAAATTCAAATTTGCTTATGTGTCTTGTGTGTGTGATTCATGTGTGTACATGTGTGATCATTCATTTAAATATTGCCAAATCAAGCTAAACACCAAACACATAAAGACAAGTCATTTTACATGTTCTTCCAACACATTCACATCATATCCATTTCATCCTAATCAATTCAAGTCATCCAATCTAATCATTCCACATCATCACCATCACCCCTTGTCAAAATGGTCATGATCATAAACAAGCCCAATCCTAAACCTAAGCCCGAGATCATAATTCAAGGAGTCCCTTTCTATAGTCCAAATAATGAAACAAAACCAAAACCTAAAATCAAACTTTGAGGGGCTTCTCCTTCCACCTCATACCAATCTTATCCATCCACTTCTTCATATGTCAATGCCACATCAACCTATCAAGCCACATCACAACAAACACATGTGAACCTAATTTCTACCTTACAACAAGGCCAAACTTCCTCAAGTCTGAATGCCACCTTCGACAAGGGGAACACCAATCTAGCACATGCACCCTATAACTTTATCATACCTTCATCCAATCAAAACCAAAACCCTAAGCCAACACCTCCCACCCATACACCTACAAAGGATGTGACCCAAGGGCTACAAGCAAGGAATCAAACATCACCGTGTCATTCAACACATATTCGTGAACGTACAAAAGAGTCATCAAACATCATGCCAAGTCCTTCAAGCCAACCATGTCATCCACAATCCCTTGATCCAATTCAAGAGTCATCCCCTTCCACCTCCATTCCAATAAGTCATGAGGTATTTCAAGAGCACAATCCTAAACATGGGAAAACATTACCCCCTCATCCACATAAAGATCAACACCCTCCCAATGATTCCATTCATAACATACCTAATGCTATTCATGATCAATCTTCCATCTTTGATCAAGACCCCTTTTATGATCAAGAAGACCATGATGATCCCCTTAGCCAACTTTATGCATTCCATGGTCAAGAGCTTTCCACCTCACCCATCCATGATGCACAAACATCCACTTCCCTTGATGAGACATATGCCTCCCAAGCACACATAGAAGATCAAACAAATATCTTGGATCTAAGTGAACACAATGCTAATCAAGATCCTAATGATCCTCCATCACCCACTATCGACCCCATTGCAAGTCCTCCATCCTATCCTATTGGTCTCTCCACCCTCATTCATGAATGTTCCTCCTTAGAACAACAACAAGCATTATCTTCTTCATCCAATAAGGAAATCATGTCTAGTGTTTCACCTACACCTATTTCCATTGTCCATTACGTACTCCAAAACATGAAACACCAAGGTAAAAGTCTAGACCTTCATGAACAAGGTATTTTGGAGCCCATCCATATCAGAGTCCCTCCACGCTCTTATGGCCTTGGAAATACACCCCAAGGACAACAACCTAAAGACGTTGGTATTTCCTCCATGCATCCTATGTCCACTTTCCATCATAAAGCCTATCATACACCCAAAACATTTGTTGCCATTCCACCACCATCATCCTACAAATGTCAAAAGCATGTGACCATACACCTTCCACCATCAAATCTGCCACCATTACTTCCAACTCCTAATTTCCCTCCCTCCACTTTACCACCATTACTTCCAACACCTAATATCCCCATTATTCAATCCTCTTATCCCTCCATCCATAAATCCTCTAAACATCTTAATCATGACCAATCAATGCACACATTGTATAAACATAAAGCTTCCACCCATTCCACCATACCCATGGGATTCAAAAGAAATAATTTCAATGCCTCTACCTATAAAGTAAAAAATCCTAAGGTTTCTCATGCCTTAGGACATCAATACAAAAATTCAAAGAAAAATACATCCAAAAAGTTATATAAGCCCATACCTCCAAAAGTAAAGGCCCAAACTAAAATGGTTTGGGTACCTAAGAAAAAGGAAAGCAAGTCAAACGAGGCATTTACATCACAAAAATCCCAACCATCCACTTCCATCCCACATTCTCATTCCATTTAAAAGTTTCAAATTCCTAAAACCCACAAGAAAAATAAAAATCATAAAACTACTAAGTCTATGTGGGTACCTAAAACACTTCATCTACCACCTCCTAAGAAAACATATCCATTGCTTCCTACACCGCATCCACATCAAAATATTCAATGTTTATCACAATGTGTGCAACCATTGGTCATGGTTCCCTTCCATTTCACAACAATCCCACATACCTCCACCTCCCCATCCTTCAACTACTATCCTACATATCTTCCCAATCACCTTCCTATGGTCCATGCTTTTGCATAAACTTTCCATCCATCCTTTTGCACAAGTCCTATTCAATCCACATCATCATCCACTATTCCCAATTCATTCTTGCATAAGACTTTCATAATCCTCCATTTACTTAATCCATCCCTTTCATGTCATATCTTACCAACATCTATGAGCATAATGACACTTGACATGGTCCATGCAATGACATCCATCCCTAGTGGGACTATCAACTTTCATGCAACTAGACACTTGAGTCCCTCCTATCCAAAAGTCAAAAAACAAAAAAACAAAAAAACAAAAAAAGTAAAGAGAAATCCCTTCATCCAACGGTGAAAACCTGGTAAACAGGCACCTTGGATAAGTACCATGATGAAAACTTAGCAAATAGGCGTCATGTGTAGGTTTATCTTCTATGTCGCTTACACTTGGGGGCACAATGTCTTATCTATCCAACCTTTCCTTTTCATGTCTTATCATTTCCATCCTACCTACCATCTTTAGCCATCATGCATACCTATCATGATGAGTCCATTCATCCACCCTTCTTCTTTTGATCATGATGAAGAAATAGGGGAAAAATGTTGAAACATGTCTTGGGTATCTCTTGATATACATCATCCTTCCAAACAAGCCTATCATTATCCTATTGCCATAAGCTTTGTCATGAAAAATTCTAAGTATTGTACCTAGAATGGGGCATGTTATTCCTATGTGACATAGTCTTTGGAAATCACATCCTGGCTCTCTTATGATGCGTACATCAATTCCATTCACTATGACTTATCCTTTCCATCCATCCATATATCATGAGCCTTTTTTCCATCACCCACCCTTTCATCCATCAATCTCATCTATCTCCTTGCACCTAGACTTGGTTTTCCCCTTGTCATTGGTATTTAACACAAAGGCTACTCAAATTTTCATCCTTTGACACCTCAAAACATTCCAAAAGTCCAAAAAAATCAAAACATTTCAAAAATCCAAAAAAATCAAAACATTTCATAAATCCAAAAAAATTAAAACATTCCAAAAGTCCAAAAATCAAAACATCTCAAAATCCAAAATAAATAAAACATTTCAAAATCCAAAAATCAAAATATCCCCAAAATCCAAAAAAATAAAAAATCCAACAAAATCCAAGCAATAAAATCAATCCATTGAATTACTTCTTCCAATTTCATCTACTTAATCCATCAAATCAATCCAATCATTCAACCATCCAATCAATCATCATCTTCATCAAATCCATTCATCCATACATCAAATTATCTTCAATCAATTCAAGCAATAATTCAAATGCAATTCAATCCTTAATCCATACCAATCATGTCAATTAATCTTGTCAAATTATCCAATCACATCCTTTGGTCTTGATCCTAATCTTGTCGTAAACCAAATCAACCAATTAATCAATTATCATCATTCTTGTGTTGCTCTAAGGATATATCACTTCCCAACAATGACAACACTATCATCATCATCAATCAATCAATCAATCATCGGTTTACAGCTTGACAGGGGCACTACCTTGTTTGTTTTTGTATCATTTGTGCTTGCTTGCTTGCTTGCTTGTGTGTGTTATCATTTTATCTTACATTTGTTTCAAATCCATATCATTCTAGCTAATATTCATATCTTGTGTATGTTGGAGTAGCTTTTTGTACTATCCTTTGCATCTAAGGTCATATCATACCTTTTGTGCATTAGGACTTTAATGCTCTAAGTCTCCTTCCTCATACATCTAGACAAGGTTGTATTACGCTGGGGCATGAGACACATTGTCACCTTGGTCCTTATATCTTGGTACATAATGTCTAGTGTTATATCAAACATCATGGTTGCTTACCTTCATTGCAGCATAACATATCATTCCTCTCCTTCATCCACTTCCTATCTTACATCATCCGTCTTATCCCTCCCTTTATCATTTCATTTCGAGAGCCTACCCGTGTTTGTCCAACCTACCTATCCTCTCAAGGGGGCATCATCATTCCATCATCCTATCTTTCTATCATTATCCATTCTCCTCTATTCATACCTTAACTTCTTTGAAATGATGTTACTCGATAAAAATCACATCATCTCAAACATCGTCTCAAAGAGGGGAAAAATGTATGCACCTAAAAATGCTCACATTATAATAAGTTTGGTAATTAATTAAATACAAGTTATTTAGTTAAATCTCTAATTCAATCTACATTTAAATAAATTTAATTATTTATTTATATTGTTCACTCTTATAATTCTTCCACCTTAATTAAATAAATACCCTTATTTAATTATTACCATCTTCCATATTCCTCTTAATTAAATTAAATAAATTCGATTATTTATTTATATTAATTATCATATCATTCTAAAGTTTGAATATTTGAATATTCAAATAATGGAATATTCTCCGAACACCCCTTTCATCTCGTAGTTAAATTAAATATATTAAATATTTAATTTAATGTATTTTTCACTCCACAAATAATTAAATATTTTTAAATTTTTAATGCCTTCTAAATTTGCCTCTCTTACATAATTAAATACTGCTTATTTAATTATGCGAGTTTCTAAATCCATCTTCACATATAATTAAATAAATTAATTTATTTAATTATGAATTTCATTTTAACTCATTCTTCAAAACGAAAAAATTCCCTTCGGATCTCAATGACGAAAATTGAAGAAAAGGAAACCTTCTACTTCTCTCACTCGACTTTGGAAAATCTCTTACCGTTCATCTTACCAGATTGAATCTCAACCATTGATCTTTGCCAGCTAAGCTTTTGCCTTCGAAAAATCTATAAATCTAACCTTTCACAAGCCATTTGGATCGAATCTTCAGACATCCTTATGCTGCCAAAATAATTCTTCTATCTTCTATCGAATCTTCATCTAGCATCCTCATTCTGTCAAAATCCATCTTCGATCTTCCATCCATCGCCATCTACCATCTCCATCACGTCGTTATGTTGCTGAAGTGAACAACCAACATTCCTCCATTATCAACCTTCAAAATCTTGCATTCTTAGTATAGCATGCATTTATTTTTAAATCTTGTTCTTTAGTAGTCATTTTGTGGAGCTTAGCATACAAATTGGAGAGCTTTAGAAAAAATACTGGAGATAGAGGACAATGGGACGTCTTCAAAGGAGTTGTTGCATTGAGAGTTTGCTTTACTTTGTTTAATCGGTTTTCCTTTGATTTAAAGTTTCATTGGTGTGCTTGAATAGTATTTATTTCATTTTAATACGCATATTTTCGATCACACATATAATATATATTAATTTATATTATATATTAATATATATTGCTCTGATGTAAGTGTATAACATATAACAAAGAAAATGGATATTCGTTCATAACGGATATCCGTTTACTTGAGTTTTAAGAATTATTATTTATTATGATATATATTTATTATATATTAATATATCTTATATATAAATATATATTAATATACAATAATATATTAATATATACTATATATATTAATATTATATCAATATATAATATATATTATTCCACTCTCCCTCTCTCTCTCCTCTCTCTCCCACTCTCCCTCCCTCTCTCTCCTCTCTCTCTCCCTCTCCCTCTCTCCCTCTCCCCCTCTCTCTCTCTCCCTCTCTCTCCCTCTCTCTCTCTCTCTCTCGGATCTCTCCCACTCTCCCACTCTCCCTCTACCCCTCTCCCACTCTCACCCTCTTCCTATCCCACTCTCCCTCTCTCTCCCACTCTCTCTCTTCCTCGTAGGACTTTCTCTCTTTCCCACTCTTCATCTCTCTCTCCCTCCCTCCCACTCTCCCTCTCTCTCTCCCTCTCTCTCCTCTCCCTCTCTCTCTCCCTCTCTCCTCTCTCCTCTCTCCCTCTCTCTCTCCTAGGCATTTCCCTCTCTCCCTTCCTCTCCCTATCTCCCTTTCCCACACACTCTCTCTCCCACTCTCCCTCTCCCTCTCTCTCCCACTCTCCCTCACTCTCCCTCTCTCCCTCACTCTCCCTCTCTCCCTCTTGGGTCTTTCTCTCCCTCTCTTAAATAATATATAATGATTAAATATATATATTAAAGATCTAAGAGGGACATGGAGACTTCAAAGGGAGACTATGTATTAAATGTATTGTATAATATATAATATATTCAATATATACAATAAATAGAATATAAATTATATATTATATTATATATATTAATAATATATTTAATATATAATTTATATTATATAATAAATATTATATAATTTATATTATATAATAAATATTATATAATATATAGTATATATGAAATATATTATGATATATTTATATATAATAAATTTATTATATATTCAAGATAATAGAAAACGGATATCCATTTATAACGGATAACCATTATCAACTGCATTGGATTTGAAGCCTCTTCATAATATATCAATATGCTAGAAACAAATGGATATTTTGTTTATAACGGATATCCGTTTTGTTAAGGACTTTATAACCCAAACCCTAACTCATTTTCATGATGCTACCAATTGAGCAACAACCTCCATTGTGCGCAGTGACCTCTAGCATGTTCCAAGTACGTGTTCATTGCATTTTTTTCTATTTTTTTTGCTCATTAGTGATTAATTTAGGTTTTTTTTGCATTCTTTGTAGTTTTGTTGATTTTTTTTCATTTCAATCTAAACCTACAAAAAACATTGAAACCCTAGTTAGTGAAAAAAAAACATCAAACAAAAAAATTGAACCTTCATTACTAGAAAAAAAACATAAAATTGAACCTTCATTACCCCCTTTCTGCATTTATTTAAATTGTTTTACATTTTTGTCTATTTTTCCTTCTTCTTTATCACTTATTCTCGTGTTTCCTAAATTCTTGCTTTGTCACTTATTCTTACGTTAGTATTTATTTGCTAAATAATTTGTTTTTTAATTTTTTAATTCTTTTGACTCTCCTCGGCTCTCAAAATAGAAGGAACCCTTGTTGGAAGTATTATGCTCTAAATTGCCAATACTTAGTGAATCTAAATCCATAGTTAGATAGGGAAATGGGTGAAATTAATGGATAATAATCGATGGGCTATGCAAGAGGCTATCATATTGTATGATAACCTCCTCCATAGCCCATCAATTATTAACCATTAACTTTCCCCATTTCCCTATGGCTATTGGGACAAGTTTTGTTTAACCATTACTGACTATGTATCCAAATTCACTGAGTATTGGAAATTTGGAGCTTAACACTTCCACATTGCAACGAGGTAAAAATTTAATGTATTTTTAAATGAGATTTCACATCACTTTAAAAATTATTTATTTTTCATTCACATGCCTTAGACATAAATGAGATTTACACATTTTTCATTTGTATTCAAACAAGTCATTTATATTGAATGGTTTAAGGGGATTTTTAAACATGTATATTACATTTTGAAATTACAAATTTAATGCAGCTTCACTTATATCTAAATCATGGATCCATGCCCTCTAGCTCCACCCACTGCACCTCCACCCATTCCACCTCATAACCCCCCACCTCCACCACTTGCATCCAATGGTGCTTGCTTTTGAGAATAAATTGATGTGAATGTTAAAACCATTCAGGATCAAGTTAACGCTATTCAAAATGAAGAATATGTTCACCCATATATGAGGCATTTTGCATCAAATATGCAAAATGTTGTTGATGTTGTTAGGTCCATTGAAGTGGATTTAGGCGAGCATAAACAATGGCTAGAGGAGAGGAGACTATCCCATTCTAAAAAGGAAAACACAAAAAAATGAAGAGATACAATAGAGAGCCACAAAACTTTATTAAGACAATGATCTTATTTTTATAAAGAATTTGACCTTGGATGGATATTTTATAAAGAATTTTGTTGGATGGATATTTTATAAATAATTTGGTTGGATGGATATTTTTAGTGTTGAATTTATGAATATAATAGTATAATGATGTGACAAAAATTTAGTAATAAATATTAAATAATCTATTAATTTAGTATTTGTTCATGTATAGTGTGCATATATAGTGTTTATTCATGCATCACGGTTGAGTGATGTCTTATTTGTTGATCATGATTATTGTATAGATTTCGCATGAACAATCTAATGAACATGTATCTTGTCTTGTAAGGATTTTGTTTGAATATTGCATCAAACCCTTATAGTGTACATAATGTTCTTTATGTATCATGGTTGAAAGATAATGATTCTTATTCATGATGATTTTATACCTTTTACATGAAGGATCTAATGACGTGTTATTAAGCTTGAAGTTTTTAATGGCATGATGTTGAATTGAGTTATAATGGTTTTTTTTATGGTTGCATCAATTCTTATTCTAGAGGGTCCCAAGATGGGGAAAAAACACACACACACTCTCTCTCTCAAGTCTCTTAGAGCTTCCTCTCTCCCTCCCTCTCTCCCTCTCAAGTCTCTCTCTCCCTCCCTCTCAGGTCTCTCTCTCTCAAGATTCTCTCTCCCTCTCTCTCCCTCTCAAGTATATCTCTCTCCCTCTCTCCCTCCCTCTCTCTCTCTCAAGTCTCTCTCTCTCTCTCTTGCTCTCTCCCTCTCAAGTCTCTCTCTCTCTCTCTCCCTCTTTGCCTCCCACTCTCCCTCTCAACTCTCTCTCTCTCCTCCCTCTCAGGTCTTTCTCTCTCTCCCTCTCACTTTCAAGCCCCCTCTTCTCTCAAGTCTCTCTCTCTCTTCCTCTCTCCCTCCCCCTCTCCCTCTCAAGTCTCTTGTTCCCTCTCCCTCTCAAGACTCTCTCCCTCTCTCCCTCTCAATTCTTTCTCTCTCACTCTCTCCCTCTCAAGTCTCTCTCTCTCCCTCTCAACTCTCTCTCCCCATCCCTCTCAGGTCTCTCACTCCCTCTTAGGTCTTTCTCTCTCTCCCTCTCTCTCTCAAGTCCCTCCCACTCCCTCTATCTCTCTTGTTAATTGGCCACACATCAATAAATATATAATATATACTATGTATTAAATATATTATATAATTTATATTACATAATATTAATATAATATTTAATATTTAATATGTATACTATATATAATATAGTATATACTATACAAAATATATGTAGTGTATAGTATATAATATAATATATAATATATAATATAATAATATAATAATATAATATATAATATAGTTTTCTGAAGTTCGCCCTTGTGGCTGACAACTTTTTTTAATCCAAATTTCATGAAATGAAAAGGGTTTATAGAAAAAATTGTCATCTTTCCACCAATATAAGTTATGCCTAATTTTACACGAATGGCGCAGGTGGGAGATTCTACAAATCATGGTGCTAGTGAAGAGAAGTTGGGAAGGGAAGAAGAGGGAAAGGAGCAACCGGACGAAGGAAGAAAAGATGCTTCTATTGTTCCAATGGTAGATGTGTCAACAGATGTAGAGAACGATGCAAAATATCTGGAGCAGCGTGTCATTATTGGGTGTTTCCTAGGAAAATGGTTAAAAAGGAATGTGATAGGTGAATGAGTCATCAAAAATTAGAAGATGGATCTTATACTGAACTTCCTACCAAAAGGTTTCTTTGTGGTAGTGTTTCATAGCGAATTGAAAAGAGAACAAACCGTGAATTCACTGAAATGGAGACACAGGTCCTCTTTTCTTGTCCTATAAAGGTGGGAAAGAAATTTTAACCCTCTGGAGTATGTTCCTCGTAACGACCCAAAGTGGTTACAGTTATACAAATTTCCCTTTGAATACTAATTCGGAAGATGCCTCACAAAAATAGGAAATACCCTAGGCCAAACATTAAAAATTGACTTGAGAAAAGGTGAATCACTAATCTATGCAAGAATTTTGATACTAGAAATTAAGGAGATTCCATATTTAATAGTTCTAATCTCGGTTAGTAGCATTTGGAGGCAAAGCATTGAAGTAGAAACACCCAAATTCTTCTACATAAAGTGTAGACGATGTAATCATAATGCAGAAAAGTTTAAAAGATTTCCTCCAACAGTCAAGGAAGTCTGGAAAGAGAAACAAAAATATGTAGTGGAGGAAGGCCCGAAAGAAGATTCACAGAAGGAAGATGCAAGCTCTATGGAACATAACAGATTATAAGCATCCTCCCAGGTGAAACTTTGGAAAATCATCCTAGTAGAGCCCCAGGACGTCCCCATGGGAGAGGAAGGAATGCAATTCAAAGAGGGGGAGATTGGCCTAACATAGGATGAACAGGCATCACCCATAAAAATACTCGAATGGTACAATAATGAAGAGTTCAAGGATATAGATCCTGAATCAGAGAAGGATGGCCCTAATGAATTGGAGGTAACTGAAAAGAGGATTATAAAACAGACAGAAAATTTGGCCTCCTCATCTAGGGTTGGGAGGAAAACCAACAAATAGAAAAGGGAGGAGGGGGTTCTAAAAGGTGAACAACCCCCAATCAGATCATACATGACAAGATCCAAGTGAGCAGGGGCCTCCTTGGGAGGAGATGAAGGTCTTCTTATGGAATGTTAGGAGCATAAATGCCCCTAACAAAAGGTGACTGGTGAAACTCTAGTTGGAAAGCCAGAATCCTAACATCATCTTCCTTCAAGAAACCAAATTGGAAGGAGAAGAAATCAGTGCTTTTACCAAATATAGCAAGCTCTGGGAAGGAAAATTTGTAGATGCAATCAGTGCCTCAGGTGGCTTGGGGGTCCTCTGGTAGCCTGGAAAAATCAAGGTATCTCTAGGAAGGAAAATTTGTAGATGCATAATGTGTACGGTCCAATAAGAATGGAAGAAAAAATATACTATGGGAGACCATATCAAAAAAATTAGGTAAAGCAAAAGTAATTTTGGGGGGACTTTAATGCTATTTTGGATTTAAAAGAAAAGTTTGGGGGTGCAAGAAGTATAACACAAGTTCAAAAGGACTTTTTTAAATTTGTAGAAACAAATAATTTGATTGACATTAAAACAACAAATGGAATCCATACCTAGAATAATAGGAGGAAAGATTCCACTAACATCACCGAAAGGCTCAATAGATTCCTTGTGTCTAAAGATTGATTGCAGGGAAATATCTTACCAAAAGCATCTATATTTTCAGTGGAAATTTTTGACTATTTCCCAATCACCCTATTGGTCAATGAAGAATAAAAACGAGCCAAAGGGTAGTTCAAGTTTGAGAAAATGTGGCTATATGCTCCGGAGCTTCCAGAATTGCTGAAGTAATGGTGGGTTGAGCCAATCCATGTGGTGGGCTCAAAAATGTTCATCTTTTAGAAGAAGTTGCAAAGGATGAAGGAGAAACTGAGGGAATGGAATAAATCAAGCTTCAAAAATAATTTTGAATAGAAAAAATGCATTGAAGAAGAGTTGGTTGTTCTGGGGGAAATTGTAATAAATCAAGGAATGACAAATGTTAAATATGAAAAAGAGAAGGAACTGAAGGTAGAATATGAAGAAGTTCTGCTAAGAGAGGAGTGCTATTGGAGATCAAAATCCAGGGATACCTGGATTTAGGAAGGTGACTTAAACACAAAGTTCTTTCATAGTTCAACCAAACTAAAGCGCAATTGGAACAAGATTGAACAGATAGTGGACACGGATGGGCAAATCAAAATAAAGGAAGAAGAAATTTAGGCCATAGGTGTGGAATTTTTTTCCTCACTCTTATGGGGAGCGAATGAAGAAGAACCACTAAACCTGATTATAGTGGATGACATTGCTCTGAAAATAACATAAGAAGACAATAAAATGTTGAGTGGGGCAACGTCATTGGAGGAAATCAAAATAACACTTTTCCATATGCAACCGGACAAAGCATCAGGCCCCGATGGATTCAATTCTTGTTTCTATCAGACTTTTTGGGAGTTCATGGGCCTAAGTCTTCATGGATTGGTGGAGGATTCAAGAAAGAAAGGGACAATACTAAAGGATTTGAATAACATGAATATTTCTTTGATTCAAAAGAAAGCAAACTATGAAACCTTTGTTGATTATAGACCAATAGCTTTGTGTAACACCATATATAAGTTGATCTCCAAAGTAATGGAAAACCGACTAAAAGGAATTCTTCCAAAGTTGATCTCACAAGAATAATGTGGTTTCGTCCTTGGTGGGAGCATTTTGGATGCCATTGTGGTGGCTCACAAATTTGTGCACTCCCTCAAGCATTCAAAGAAAAAAGGTATGATAGTTAAGATAGACATGAGTAAAGCTTATGACAGAGTAAGATGGTGATTCTTAATGGAAGCGAAAAGGAAATTAGGATTTAATGAAGCTTGGTTGAAATGGGTCTATAGATGCATATCAACCCCCAGATATTCGCTCATAATAAATGGGTCCCATATGGCTTTTTCTGTGGCACCAAAGGCTTGAGGCAAGGAGACCTAATATCTCCTTTTCTATATATAATAATGACAGAGGCTTTGAGCATGCAAATAAAGAAGGCACTAAGTGGGAGGTCATGGAATGGTATTCACATTTTTTATTCGACCCCAACCATCGCCCACCAATTTTTCACAGATGACATGACTCTTCTCAATAATGCTACAATGGCATAAGCCAATATAATAAAGGATACCCTCCAAGTCTACTGTGCTCAGGCCAGCCAAAATATCAATAAGGAAAAATCATGCATTTTCTGCTTTAATACTGTGGATGGCTTGTAGAGAAGGTTGGAGAATATCTTGGAGTTTAATATTGATTGCCTACTAGTGAAATATTTGGGTGTTCCCCTCATCGATGGCCCATCTAAGTTTTGTCATTGGGAGGAAACAGTAAATAAGTGTAGTGCAAGGGTGGAGGCATGGCGAAGCAGATGGCTGACTCTAGCAGGGCGAATAGTTTTGATAAAATCAGTCCTAGCGGCTATTCCTATCTATATTTTCTCTTTCTTAGAAGCATCAAACACAGTAATAAGAAGGATGGATGGCATTTAGAGGAAATTCTTGTGGGATGGATCGTAAGAAAGAAAATGTATACATCTATTGGCGTGGGAAATGGTGATGAAATCAAAGGAAGGTTGTGGAGTGGGTATAAAAGACTTGAAGATCCAAAACCAAGCTTTAGGTGCAAAACTATTGTGGAAAAATTTCAAAAATCCTAATGCCTTGCGTAGAATTTTGTGGGCCAAGTACTTGGATTCACAAGAAGCGGATATAATTTTAACCATTGCAAATCCATAGAGGGGATCCGTAGTTTGGAATTTCATACTTAATTCTAGAAATGTGATATGCAACCATCTATCCTAGTGCATCGGGGATGGGAAGAGAGCCTCCTTTTGGGATGACTCATGGAATTCCTATCCGACATTAGGCAAGATCCCTGGTTTAGTTGAAGCAGTAGGCCCATCAAAAGTAGTATATGGGCAGGAGTTAAGGAACTATCTTCTAGTTTGGCAAGAGAATGGCCGATGGAATTGGTCTTGGAAGCCTTTTGATTTCCTTCAGGAGCATGTAAAGGTGGCACTCACAAGCAAGCTTGAAAAGCAGTGAATTTTTATCTCAGACAAGCTAGATTCTCTAATATGGTGTGCTTCAAAATCAGGCGAATATTCTATGAAGTTGGGCTATAACCTAATCAAGCATGAGATAGGGGTGTTGACGTGGCCTAAATGGCTTTGTTGGGGCAAGTTTGTTCTTCTCAAAGCAGGATTTTTTGCTTGGGTAGCTTTACATGAGAGAATCCTCACAGGTGATAGGCTGGAAAAAATTGGGACTCGTGGGCCCCATTGGTGCATCATGTGCGAGAAAATCCTAGAAGATGTGCAACACCTTTTTCTAAATTGTGATGTGGTGCAAGCCATATTGATCTGGTGGATATTTTCAGTGAAAATTGAAGTGTCTCCATTCTCTCCAGAATCTGGACCATCAGAAAGATCTCAGCGTCCTAATTCCAACGCAACTCAAACGGAGCGAAAAGGAGTTCGTTTGTGCAAGTTATGGCCAGTCAAACTTTGGGTCAAACTAGGATCAGGGGGTGTCTAGGAAGCAAAAAAATGGCATTGTCAAAAGTTTTTGAAGTTGGCATCATCGCGAAGAGCTCATCGCAAGCTTTCCAACGCATCTCGTTTCGTCGAAATTCGACATCGTATGCGAGAGTTATCAGCGGTCAAAGCTTTTAGTTGACTTTTAAGGTGGACCGTACAAATGCTGACGTCAGTAGTCAGTCCGTACTATACGGAATACAAATGGACGAATCTGGGCATGAAACGTGGCGACTGAGTCATTGTATGAAACCAATCAACTGATGACACGTTTCATTTCCGTACATTCGTACATACAGTCAGCAGTGAGGTGGCAGCCTAGTCACACAGTCTAGTCAGCATACTGTCAGCTTTGTCAGTGATGATGTGTCTCCAGTAGCGAATCATTTTGTGCCACGTGGCAGTCTTTTTGTGCGACGCATGTCTTCTTGATTCTCCGTCGGCATGGGGGAGTTCGTTGGTTTGTTCAATAAAAAGTTTTTTGTTGGGCGGATTCGAACTCTCCACCATCCATGCGCGAGTATTCCGGTTTACCAACGAGCCACTAAACTGTCGCTAATGGAGTACTATGACAGTTTTGTTTTGTTGTAGCAAGATTCGAAATCCATGGAAAAAGCGTGGCTGGCAAGAGTTGAACCCGCACCGGCCGGGCGACTAAAAGGGTAGGTGGTTTTTGAGCCATCGAATGGCTTTACAATGTCAATAGATATCGGTCGATTTTCTTAGTTGTTTTAAACCGAATATCTATGATTTAAAAACAAACTCCCTAATTTAAAAAAATAAAAACAAACAATAATCTTTTTTAAGATTAAATCAAAACCCCCTAAACAATGAAAGCCCGACAAAGGCTTAAAACAAGATTTTATTAAATTTTGAGGGGTGGTTGTGTTATTAAGGGGGATTTTTATGTGTAAAAGGCAGATTTATAAAGATTTTTATGTAATTTGGAGAGATAAGGTAGATTTGTAAATCAATTGGTTAGTAACCAATTTGAGCAATAATTTTGTATTTAAAGGGGGTGAATGTGTGAGAGATGGCTAAGAGTGTTTAGTTAATTTTATTGTGAGGAATTTTGAAGGTGAATTCTTGTAAGTGGAGAGTTAGCGTTTTCTTGCCTCCTTGGGGAAATCTTGTGTAGCTTCATGTCTCTTGTGGAGAGGCTTGTTACCACGCACTTGGGAAGTGCATTTGAAGATTTTTTTTGTGATCCAAGGGAAGGCTATGCTGGAGGCTTTGTAATCATTTTCTGGAGATTAATCGGATTGGTCTCACTCCATTGGAGCGGACCCGGAGACGTAGTCACGATTGTGGTGAACTCCATTATCAAACCTCTATTTGCATCTCTCTCTCTCCTCTTTCTATTTTTGAAAAAGGAAAAATAGGTTTTGAATGGACCTGAAACCATGAACAACAGGTTTTGAATGGACTCGAAACCATCAAGTCTTAAGTGGACCCGAAGCCTACTCTGAGGAGAACATGCTGCTCAAAGATAGAAACAAAAACATCTAGCAGCTCACCAGGGATTAAAAAAACTCTAGCAACCTCCCACAAGCTAGCAGGTTGCCCAGAAAAAAACCAAGAAATCACATAAATCTTGGCATTGTTGGTTAATTTTAATCCCTCTCTGTTTGCATCTCTCTCTCTCCTCTTTCTGTTGCTATCACCTTATCATTTTAATTATTGTAATTATTTCCATGAGTTAATTTTGTTCTAATTAACTTGGAATAATCATTGTAAAAGTTAAGCATTTCAATACTACAAATAGTCTAGATCCTATACAGATCACATATGTAGGTCTTTTTATGCAAAATTGGAGTGGCATAGGTCGCTACCAAACAACCTCCAAGTTGTATTTGATTCTTGGCCTAACATATATAAAGGAGTGGTGTTGAATGGTTTGTGGAATGCAATCCTGACCATGATTGTTTGGCAGCTCTGGCACGAGCGTAATGCTAGGATCTTCAAAGAGAAGGAAACACCGATGGAGCATATTATTTCTAAGGTGGAATCTAGGGTAAGTGAGCATCTAAATGGAAATTTCAAAATAAATGAATTCAAATACTTCTCAACATGGGACAGAAGGATGGAAAGAAATTGGTGGTTGATTCAGGCTTTGGTTAGTAAGATTCTTAAAAGTAAAGGCAACAGGGCTCAAGAGAAATGGACTCTTCCCCCAAAAGGAAAGCTGAAATTAAATCTCGACGGGGACTCGAAGGGTAACCCGAGGCCCTCAAGAGCAAGCTTCGTTGTGAAGGACAAAAATGGTAAGTTGTTTATTACAACCTCTCTCAAACTTAAAGATGGCATGAATAACGAAGCAAAATGTGTGGATCTCTACGAAGGTGTAAATGTTTGCATCTCTAAAGGTTCGCATAATGTTTACTTTGAAGGAGACTCACAGATTGTAATAAGGGTGGTTAGATCGGGTCAAGCCCCTAGTTGGAAGTTGAACCAATGGAACATTGAAAAAAACTTAGCCTTGAGGAATGTTCATAACTTTAGGTTGGCTCGTGTTTTCAGGGAGGCCAATAGGCCAACCAATTCACTCTCAAAAGCTAGCATTGAGCAGGTTGAGGCAAGGAGGATTCTGGAAGATGTGACTAGTTGGCCAACGCTCCCAAATTTGATTCAATTGGATCTCCATCTACAATGAATGTATCGCAGGGGTAGGTGGGTTTGTGAAAATGTATATTCAAAGGCAAGGCCCCTACGGGCAATTCAGAGCACTTTGTAAATACTGTTGGTTTTGCAGAAAAAGAAAGATTCAAATATAAGGAAAATCTATGTGGGAAACCTTTGGAGATTTTGTACCTCAAATGCATGTGACTGCTTGAGCTTAAAAAGCACCATGGGTCTCTTTGATTTTGAGGCATAGTAAATGGAGGTGCTTGCTTTATGTCGATGCTATAGGCTCTCTACTGGGAGGGGCCAAATGGTCGAGGTAGCATTGGAAATGTATGAAGCCCAAATTGGGAGGCTCTTCAAAACAAACTCGAAGGCAATAATAAAGACGATCAAGAAAATTCTTGGGGAATGCAAACTCAGAGGAGATCACATTCACGACGGCCACATGTTGGGTTATGTTCTTACCAACATCCTAACTTCAATGTGGAGGAAGAGTGTTGCTAAAGTCACAGTTCATAGTATTATGGACCACCATGTACACGCAGCCCTGAAAGTAGTAAAAGCTCACAAGAAATGGCTAAAGAAAGGGATTTTCTGTGACATAGTGGATGCAGAGAAGGTTCATAAATGGAAAGAAGTAGCAGATGTGGTGGATGCTTTCAAATTGGCCATAGAAAATAAGAACATGCAGTCTTTCCTAGATCATGTAATTGAAAATAAGTTGTCCCTTTTGATTATCAAACAACATGCATGGCAGAACTAGGCACTGGTATCATAGATTTGTTAGAATCCCTTTCTATCTCTCTCTAATGTAATGGTGGATTTGTAGGTTGGGTCAGTTCTATGTTGGTTTTGTAATGCTACATGATGTATTATGTCTTTTTTCAATGAAATGAAGGATTGTCACCCTCTCTGGTGACAATTTCCCTAAAAAAAGGTTATGCCTTATTTTGAATTTAATAAATAATTATTATTGATTTTCTACATATATTATGATGAAAGTCCCGATTGATAGGTTGGTTTAAAAACTTTTATAACTTTCAAACTACTTAACATTTTTTGAACCTACAAGATGCATCACATTCTATGTTTCGCATATTATAAGATAAAAAAATAAAAATTGAATTTCATAAATTTTTTACTAAGTTATGGTGGTCAGACACAGATGTTTTAATAATTCTAACAAGTTCTAATAAAAAAATCATAACTAATTATTTACATGGAAAAAAATTACAAAAAAAAATTGGCACATCTAGGCATGTGTCCTCTACTTATATTGAAATATTCATTAAAAAAAAAAAATTGTACTTAGGGTGGTCATACATACACCTATTTCTTATCTTTTTCCTAAAAATTTAGTACCACTGAATTGAAATTTCAAATTTTCGCAAAACAGATTTACTTTTTTTCCAAAAAAAGACTAGCAACCTAGAAACTACATTCAATTTGCTACAACTTTTGTTCTTACATATTTTTCAAATTATGTTAATAAACTATTCAAATTTTTATGTCAAGTTGTCTAACTCTATTTTTTTGAATTTCCATCACCACTTAGAGGCCTAGTTTGGACCCCCATGATCCTGCAATGACCCATACGGTATATAAACGTATTAACCCAGTAGATAGGTTCCACCAAAGTAGAAAACAACTAAGAACATGCAATGCTTATCCAAAGAATTATAACACATATCTAAATTATTCCTTTCCAATCAAGACAACCATAAACAAATAATCTTTCAACATAAATAGCAAGGGAGTAGAAATCAACATGCCTGTACATAAAGCTCAATTGAAAAATTTGGTTCCCTAGCTCAATCTCCACAAAATATCTTGCATCTCCTTCAATATTTAGCCTATCACAAACTCTAGCTTCTCTCAACAAACTCTCAACTTCTCTCAATTATGTAAATACAAAAAATGCAGTAGATGGCAATGTAGAATTCAAAATAGAAAGTTTGTAGCAAATCGTAGAATGAGAACCTCTATATATACTAAAATGTGAGCAACCAAAGGCTACAAACAAGCTAATACTTATACCACATTTCTATCCTCATGCAATGACTCATCAAACTAACTTATAGGCTTGCAGCACATAACAGTCCTCATCATTCAAATGGCTAAGACGACTTGTTTCAAGGGACAACAAGACCTTTTTACTAAGTCAATGAACAACAAGCTTCTAAGCAAGTTTTCTATTTGGTTTGCAAATTGAATTCCTTCTTATATTGCTACCAACTTTATATTGATTGAGTTTCATGGCTAAGATATTGTTTTTCCAGACATGCGCAGTAAAAAGACTTCATATGCATTCCACATACTACAACATTGGTGCCACATTTCATAAACTGGCACCCTTGAAGATAGTGTGAGTTAGACTATTTCTACATTGCTTAAAATTTCATTCACTTCCTTTTGCAATGTACACACAGCAACACTTTATTTTTTCATAAAATCTTAAGACTAATTATTAAACATATGTGCTATCTTTGTTGCTCTTCTTTTGGTTATTATTTATCCCATTGAGCACTACAATGGTGCGCTACTTTTATGCCAAGCATATTAATGTATAACAAGAATTTTCATAGCACTATTTAATGTGCTTAGACTTTTTCAAAGCATTTCAATACATTTTAAATTATATGGTAGTGTTGCATATTGCACTAAGTTTACTATAAATCATGTGTGCCTTATTTAATATAAGCATTTTAATATATATCAGCATAGTATATATAATATCCAAACTCAAACACATATAATCCCCTATTCATCAATTGACATATATACATGAAGTGTATACATATATACATATGTCTCATTTGTCCAATCGACTTTCCCATGTATATGGGTTATCGAGGGCATGTACATATATATATACTCTTTATCATCTTACATATATTTATGAACACATGAAGAAGAAGAACTTCCATTCAAAATGAAGGCTTAATCACATAACCTCAAACAAGATAATTCAAAGAATAACCACAAACTAATAAAAAACATTCCCAAACCCTGAAAAAAGGTTACTTACCATTTCCTAAACTAACTCGACTCTACTCTAACCAACTAAGATGTGAGTGTGTGTATGCTCAATTAGGCTCATTAAGGGTTACCAAACCAAGCTCCTCTCTTAAGTGATACTCCCCCTCTTGTACCTAAGAGCTTGAATCCTTGCATTCAGCTTAGTGCATCACAAAGGTAGTTAGCCATTCATATGAAATATATTTGGATCATAAATTATTTGCATCAGGTAAGTGCAAAAAGATGGGGGCCAAAAGGGGGCTTAATTGGTCACTTTTTTTTTTTAAATCAGGAAATACTAACCTTGGACGTGAAATTGAGGATAGTTACACTCAAAATTTTGAGATGCAACAAAAATAAGGATTGTAGTTCTTGAGTCTACTTTCTAAACTACTATTTTTTTTTTAAATGGTTGAGATTAAGGGGTTCAAAAGAAGGGGCCACAAAAATTAGTGTTGTTTTTGTCAAAAAAAATAACATAGCAACTTTTGTGGCTCCCTCAAAAGGTTAAATTTTTTTTAGTATTTTCAAAATCACTTCAGCAAGAATTAGCTAAGAGTATGTATTTTATGCTCAATTTTTATGATAATTTTTTAATGAATATTTGATTTTTTACTAATTTTCAAACTAGACACTTCCTGAAAAATAGAATTTTGGTCGTGCTACCCCTATAAATTTTGTAAACTAATTGAAAATCATTTTTTTTAACATGCATAGAATGGAGTCTAGTTTCTAAAAATGTAATTTATTTGACATTTTTATGAATAGTTAATTTATAACGAAAAAACAAAAAATAGACACAAAAACAAAAGAAATTACAGATCAAAGGCTTAACATTGTCAAAATGTGAAAAAAATTACATCATTAGATAGCTAAGAAAGAGCCTAACATTACCTAGGTGTTTGATTTGTTTGACCTTGAAACATGTGCAAACCTGATGCTTAGCACGAACATGATTATGTGAAATATTGTAGAATTTGCAAAAACACGTCTTTGGACATTGGGAAGGCACTCCAAGCCTTTGGGTTGGTATTCCAAGGAAAATACCAAGCCTAAGGCTTGGAGATTCCAAAAGAAATAAATAACATGGGTGTGTTATAACACGCTCACATTATTTCTTAGTTTTTACATGGTTTTTACATTTGTTCCCAAGACATTTCTAGGAAGACATAACACAGGCACGTTATAACGTGCTCACAATATGTCTTGCTTTGTGTTAAATGCTAGTCTATTGAATGTATGTATGCTTGTATGACATGTATGTATGTATGTATGTATGCATGCTTATATGTATGTATGTGTGTATTTTTGTATGTTTTTATGTTTGTATGTATGTATTCCTACTCATATGTATGTATTTCTGCATGTATGTATGTATGTCTACTTATATGTATGTATGTATGTAAGATTGTATGTACATATGTATGTATGATTGTATGTACATATGTATGTATGCTTATATGTATGTAAGATTGTATGTACATATGTATGTATTCTTATATGTATGTATGTATGTATGTTTGTATGTATGTCTTTGGAGGGAGGGATAATTTTAAGAGAGAGAGAGTTGTCTAGGTAGGGTGGGAGTGAGAGGGAGGTAGAGACCTGAGAGAGAGAGAGGTAGAGAGAGAGACCTCAGAGAGGGAGAGGGGGTGGAAGGGAGAGACCTAAGAGAGATGGATTGGGAGAGAAGGGGTTGGAGTGAGAGAGACTTAGCTAAGTAGGGTGGGAGGGATAGAGGGAAATAGAGAGAGAGGGGGGTGGGAGAGAGAGAGAGAGAGAGAGTTATGTATGTAGGGTGCTAGAGGGAGAGACTTGAGAGTGTGAGGGGGGTGAGAGGGAGAGACTTGAGAGATAGGTAGAGGGATTGTGAGAGAGAGACCTGGGAGAGGGAGAGCGTGTGTGAGGGAGTGACCTGAGAGAGGGAGAGAGAGAGGGGGAGAGGGAGTGTAAGAGAGGGGGTGGAGTGAGAGGGACTTATCTAGGTAGGGTGGGAGGGATAAAGAGAGGAGGGGGGAGAGAGAGAGAGAGAGTTGCCTAGGTAGGGTGCCAAAGGGAGAGACCTGAGAGAGAGAGAGATGGGGTTTGAGGGAGAGACCTAAGAAATAGGGAGAGAGAGGGAATGGGAGAGTGAGGGAGTGATGGAGATGGAGTGGGAGAGAGATAGAGAGAGAGAGAGGGAGTGAGAAAGAGTGGTAGGAATTGACTAAGCGAGAGATACATAAAAAGAGGGAGAGGGTAGATAGAGACAATTAGATAGGGTAGGAGAGAGGGAGGGAGAGAGAGGTGAGATGGATAGATAGAGAGAGAGGGATAGATATTGAGGGTATGGGGTTGAGGGATTAGGGTTGAGGTTCCAATGTATAGGGTAGACAGTTTAATGTATAGGGTAGAGGGTAGAGGGTTTAAGCATTTAAGGGTTGAGGGTTTAAGAGTTTAAGATTTGAGGGATGAGGTTTAGGGTTGAGGGTTGAGGGTATAGAGTTGAGTATAAAGGTTTTAGGGTATATGGTTGAGGATCCAATGTATAGGGTAGATGGTTGAGAATTGAGGGTTTAGGGTTTAATATATATTGTAGAGGGTTGAGGGTTGATGGTGTAAGGATTTTAGGGTTTAGGGATTAGGGTTTAAGGGTTGAGGGTTGAGGGTTGATGGATTAAGGTTTAAGGGTTGAAGGTTGAGGGATTAAGGGTTGATATTTTATGGTTTAGGGATTAAGGGTTGAGGGTGTAGGGTTTAATGGTTGAGGGATTAAGGGTTTCGGGTTTAGGGTTTAGGGTAGAGAGTTTAAGGGTTGAGGATATAGAGTTGAGGGATTAGGGTTGAGGTTTTAGGGTATTTGGTTGAGGGTTTAGGGTTTAAGGCTTGAGGGTATAGGGTTGAGGGATTAGGGTAGAGAAGGAGGGATGGATGGAGGGAGAGATTGAGGGAGAAGTGAGATCAATAGGAGAGAAGAGGAGGGAGGGGTAGATAGATTAGGGTTGAGAATTGAGGGTATAGGGTTGAGGACTTATAGGTTTTAGGGTTTAGGATATTGGGTTGAGGGTATGGGGTTGATGGATTAGGGTTGAGGGTAGAGGGTAAAAGGTTTAAGGGTTTAGGATTGAGGGTTAAGGGTTTAGGATTGAGGGTAGAGGGTTTAGGGTATAAGTTTGAGGGTATATGGTCGAAGGATTAGGGTTGAGGGCCAATGTATAGGGTAGATGGTATAGGGGTTGAGGGTTTAGGGTTTAAGGGTTGAGGGTTGAGGGATTAAGGTTTGAGGGTTGAAAATTGAGGGTTGATAGTTTAATGTATAGGGTAGAGTGTTGAGGGTTGAGGGTTGATGGTTTAAGGGTTAAGGGTTGAGGGATGAGGTATTAGGGTAGATATTTTACTTAGGTTTAAGGGTTGAGATTTGATGGTTTAAGGATGAGGGTTGAGGGTTGAGGGTTGAGGGTTGAGGGTTGAGGGATTAGGGTTGAGTGATTAAGGGTTTAGGGTTTAGGGTTTAAGGGTTGAGGGTTTAGGGATTAGGGTTGAGGGAGTAAGGGTTTAAGGGTTTATGGATTACAGGTTGAGGGTTTAGTGTAGAGGGTTTAAGGGTTTAGGGATTAGGGTTGAGGGAGTAAGGGTTTATGGATTATAGGTTGAGGGTTTAGTGTAGATGGTTTAAGGGTTTAAGGGTTAAGGGCTTACATTTGAGGGATTAGGGTTTAGGGTTTAGGGTTGAGGGTTTAAGGGTTTAAGGGTTGAGGGCTTAGGTTTGAGGGATTAGGTTTGAGGTTCAGGGTATTGGGTAGAGGGTAGAGGGTTAAGGGTTAAGGGTTGATAATATAAGGGTTTAAGAGTTGAGGGTATAGGGTTGAGGGATTATGGTAGAGATTTTAAAGGTTTAGGGATGGAGAGAGAGGTTATATATATATATAGAGAGAGAGAGAGAAGGATAGGGTTTGAGGACCTATAAGGTTGAGGATTAGGGTTGAGGTTCCAATGTATAGGGTAGAGGGTTGAGGGTTTAAGCATTTAAGGTTTGACGGGTTGAGGGTTGAGGGTTTAAGGGTTTAAGAGTTGAGGGATGGATTTTAGGGTTTAAGGGTTTAGGCTTGAGGGATTAGGGTTGAGGGTATAGGGTTGAGTATATAGGTTTTAGGGTATATGGTTGAGGATCCAATGTATAGGGTAGATGGTTGATAATTGAGGTTTCAGGGTTTAATGTATATTGTAGAGGGTAGAGGGTTTAAGGTTTAAGGTTTTAGGGATTAGGGTTTAAGGGTTAAGGGTTGATGGATTAGGGTTTAAGGGTTGAGGGATTAGGGTTGAGGGATTAAGAGTTGACAGTTGAGAGTTTAGGGATTGAGGGTTGAGGGTATAGGGTTGAGGGATTAGGGTAGAGAGGGAGGGATGGAGGGAGGGAGAGATGAGGAGAAGAAGCAGAGAGGAGGAGAGAAGAGAGGGGAAGGAGAGAATGAGTTTGAGGATCCAAATGTGTTAGGTAGAGGGTTGAATTAATGCAGGTTTGATGACCTCATAGTTGAGGGCTTAAGGCATGAGGGTTGAGGTCGAGGTTAAAACAAGTTATGTAATAGGGTTGAGGGCAGGCAGAGAGGGGGCTGGGTCTGTAAGAGGCAGGGTTTAAGGGTTTAGGTTTTAAGGGTTGAGGTAGAGCGTTTAGGGTTGAGGGTAGAGATTTTAAGGGTTTAAGGGTTGAGGGTTTAGGGTTGAGGGTTTAGGGTTGAGGGTAGAGGGTATTGTGTTAAGGGTAGAGGGTAGAGGGTTTAATGGTTTAGGGTTTACCTAGTTTAAGGTTGAGGGTAGAGGGTTGAGGGATTAGGGTCAAGGGTCCAATGTATAGGGTAGAGGGTATAGGGGTTGAGGGTTTAGGGTTTAAGGGTTCAGGGATTAGGGTAAGGAGGGAGGGAAAGATAGAGGGAGAAGGGAGATAGAGAGATGGAGAGAAGGGATTATGGTAGAGAGAGAAATATAGAGAGATAGAGACAGAGACAGATAGAGACAGAGAGGGGAAGAGAGATATAGTGTGTTGTCTAGTTATGTAGGTAGAGAGAGGGAGTGGGAGAGAGAGGGAGTGGTAGATAGAGGGATGGGAGAGAGATATAGGGAGTGAGAGAGAGATAGAGGGAGTGGGAGAGAGATAGAGGGTGTGAGAGAGAGAGGGAGAGGGGGTGGGAGGGAGAGATCTGAGAGAGGCAGAGAGAGTGTGTTTGTGTGTGTGGGAGAGAGATATAGGGAGTGTGAGAGAGAGAGAGGAGGAGTGGGAGATATATATATATAGAGAGAGAGAGAGAGAGTGGGAGAGAGATAGAGAGGGGAGAGAGAGAGGTGTGAGAAAGAGAGGGAGACCCAAGTGAGTGAGAGAGAGAGAGAGTGGGATAAAGATAGAGGGAGTGGGAGAGAGATAGAGGGAGTGAGAGAGAGAGAGCTTGGAGAGGAGAGGGGGGGAGGGAGAGACTTGAGAGAGGTGGGAGGGGGTGGGAAGGAGAGACCTGAGAGGAGAGAGAGAGAGAGAGAGAAGAGAGAGAAGGAGAGAGAGAGGGGGTTGGGAGACATAGAGGGAGAGAGTGTGTGTGTGTGTGTGTGAGAGAGAGAGAGGAGAGGTGGGGTGAAGGGAGGGAGAAAGGGAGAGGGAGATGGAGAGGGAGAGGGAGAGGGAGAGGGAGAGGGAGGAGAGGGGGTGTGAGGGAGAGACCTAAGAGAGGGGGGGAGATAGAGACCTGAGAGAGAGGGGGAGAGGGAGAGAGTGGGAGAGAGAGAGAGAGAGAGAGAGAGAGAGAGAGAGAGAGAAAGTGAGAGACAAAGTGAGAGACAAAGGGAGTGAGAGAGAGATCGAGGGAGAGAGGGAGAGAGAGTTCATATAGAGGGAGAGAGAGATTAGGGTTTAGGGTTTAAGGGTAGACGTATCAATGGTTTTTGTAGTATAGGGTTGATGGATTAGGGTTTAAAGCATACTTTCTAGGGTTGAGGGTTTAGGGATAAGTGAGAGACCTAGATGGCTAAGGGGGATGGATGGAAAAGGAGAGAGAGAGAGAGAGAGAAAAGAAACCTATATAAAATCAACATTTTCATAACACGAGCACGTTTTGAAGAAGTTGAGATGTAGTTTTTTGTTTGGCAAGACATAACACGCTCATGTTATAATGCAAGTGCATTTTTTCTTGCTCTTAAAATGTTAAAAAATTCAATATACCCATGATCTCCAAGCCCACTTTTTGTATATCCTCCTGGTTATGCACATATTTTGACAAAAAGAAGCTTTTTGATGCTTTTGTGAAGTGTGCATGCAAGTTTTTCACATTCTACCACATTTTTATGAACTTTCCACCACTTTTGCATGAAATAATAGAGTTTTCACATCGAATTTAATATTTATCAATTCAAGTCTCAATTCCATTCAAGAGTGATATACAATTGAAAATTGAAAAGGAAACAAGATTTTGAAAAACTCAAATTGTTGAGGAGTTTGATGCAAGAAGAAGCAAAGGCTACATAATTGGGTAGAACTCCTCCATTCGAATCTTTGTTTTTTAGGTATGTGAAGCCTTTACACATTTTCTTTATATTTTCCTTAATTCTATTTTGGCTTGCTTTGATTTTGTTATTTTGCATGTTTCATGTTCATCATTGTTTGTTTGTCATTATAACCTTTTCTTGTCAATGCACATTTTAAACTACACAATTCTTTACACTTGCCAATTGCATTTTTAAACCACATCTCTTTGGGGAATTTTGTTAAACAATTGACCTACCTTGTGTATACTTCCACTTTTTGTATACACACACATATATATATGAGAGTAGTTGTAAGTATGTAAAATAATACATCATTTCTCAATCATTTTATATGGATGTCCATACCCCTTTCCAAAGCTTTCATTTTGGTATAGGCATGGGGGATGTAAGAAAATGTAGTGGAATTTGGTTTTACACCTAGAAATTGCATATGCTTGAAATTTTCTAAAACCTTTTCAACAATCCATTTTTTGCATATCTTGCAATCATTCTAGTCCACGAGGACACATATATAATTGAGGTATTTTGTCAAACAATTCTACCAAGCAACTAATTTCCTTGTCTATGCTACCAAATTTTCCGTACATGTCTACCAAAGCATTTTATCAAACTGCATAGACAAGGTAATCAGTTGTTTGAAGAAATGCCTCAAACAAATGTGGTCTCATGGCAATGTGCATTTTTCAAACAATTGATTTTCTTGTCTATGCTACCAAATTTTCCATACATGTCTCTACAAAATTGGAATATACTCTTCCCACATTAATAGATATTTGAATCTATTTTGGTTTTCATCTCTATTTCTAAACTTACCTCATCACTAATGTTGTGATATATTTTTAATGTTTCCTTGATTACTCTACCTACAAGGGATTGTAACCCTTCTCTCCATTGTTTCAAGACTCTTTATTCAAGCCTAAGTTAGCAACATGGGGAAAGGTGTGCCAGGATGATCCTACAATAGTGGTTTACAATTTTTGGCCAAACTGGACACTAAACTAATTTTTTTAACTAAATCTTCACTTTCAAGCACCTATAGTGGCTAAACTGTGAGTAATTTGAAGATGATGCAAACTATAGTTTCATGACATTTTGTCTGTAGATTCTAAATATAGTTTTTTCAAAACAAATTGAATTAGATTGCACTTCTTTTTCCATCTCCCTCGAAAACTAGTTTTTTTTAGAAAACAACATTTTAAAAAAGTGACGCTCACCGTATAACACAAATTTTTTTTCATGAAGGATCAAATTCAAATCCATCTGATTTTAGATTTGTAACTCTGATATCTAGTGCTTCCACTTGGTTAGATAGTGTTTTATTGAATATTTTTTTCTTAATCAAGTTTTGAAGTCAAACCAATTACAATTCAGACATAGGCGGACCATATAATGCGTAACTTTTTTTGTATGTATCAAAATTCAATTTTTTTGTTGGATGAAGGACTCTAATATCTGGTGCACTCATATTTTTCAAAAAAAAATTGATAATCTTCTATTTTTCCACATGTACAAAACAAATAGCTTCATTTTTGGTAAAAAACCTACATTCACAAGAAATAAAAAATAAATATAATAATCCAATTAAATTTAATTAAAATTATACTTTTTTGGAAGCTTATAATAAGGACTACATACTTACAAAAAATAAATTTTAAATAAATTCATTTGATCCCCCAAAAGGTAAATCAAAAGTGATTTTTTACAGCATTTGGATAGGTGTAAAGGAGACTCCATTATAGGTATGGTTTAAAACTAGCAAGGTTCTATCCAATGGGGATTGGTATAAGGTGGTTTGATCAAACCCTCTATAATTGGAATCCTTTAAATGGAACTTTTCAAGGCTTAAATCATTATATTTTCTAAAAATATTTGATTTTAGAAAAAATCAGGATCTCCTAGAAAGTGTAAACCACTAATGTGGCAACACCTTGCAACTAAGTCAATAGCGCCAACTAAGTGATGTAAGTATGAAGTTAATTCCCCTGCTTGATTTTTAAGTTCTTCCTTTGTGTTCTAATCATTTTTCATTCATGTGACCTTTGACAAGCTAGTGAGCTCACTAGCTTGTCAATGCGGTAGGGTTGACAAGGTAGGGGCTGTTTGAAACAATGCTTCATAGAAATGGGCTCTCACGGTGATGCTCACTAGCTTGTCTATGGTACCACATTTTGCATAAATGTCTACCAAAACATTATTCTCAAACAATTCACATGCCTTGTCCATGCTTCCATTTTGTGCCTATCTTACAATCATGGCATGCCACAAGACTGTATTTCTTTAAGGAATTCCATCCAAAAAATCATGTGACCTTTGACAAGCTAGTAAGTATTTTGTATGAAGGCTTGACTAACATATATTTCATTTATTTGTATGGATTCATTTTTTAGGATCTACTATTTGTCTCTTTATCATGCTACAGGTAAAATTATTTTCCATGCCAAGGAAACAAACAAGGATTAAACCAACATAGGAAGAGTACGAAACTAATAAAGCAACGAAAAAAGATTGGATGAGGGAACATCGATAGAACAAGAAATTGGATATGATTAACAGACATGCCAATTGAAGAGGAACCTCAACCATCAAAAAGAGAAAAGGTGCAGTGCCCCTCCGTATTGGCCTTTCTTGACATTTGAGTAAGTTGTTTATTTGTGATGTCATTTTGATTTCATTGTTTAATGTGTTATTGAATTATGTGATGAACTTAATATTTTAAATGACCTTGTTTAATCAATTAATTAAATTAAAATTGATTACAAAGTAATTTGAATAAATTTGGAATTAAAATAATACTTCAATAAATCAATATTGTGAAATAGAAAGTAAATGGTTAAGTAATTAAATTTAAATGTTTTGTAAAAAGAATTGTATTAAATTGTATTTAATAATAATTGATAATTTATTATCATGAAAGGATAATTATTTAAATATGGAAAATTAATGTGATTTTAAATAAATAAAGAAGATAAGGCTTTTGAATGAGATGTAAAAAAAAGTTTAAATAGAAAAAGTCGGAGTGTGTGCACATGCACGACTCCAGACTGATTTTCAAACTGAAAACTTTCCAATGTGGTTGATTTTTGGTTTCAAAAGCTTCTCTTGGATTTTTTTTGGGTAAAACAAAAAAAATTGTTATTGTTTTTGAAGAAGGTTGGCTTCGTTTTGCTCCTTGTTCATTCTTGATTAATGCGATTTGAATCTTTTTCGCTAACGAAGACTTGCATGTTTTATGTTTTCTTGTGTTTCCTCCTATGTGGCTTACATTCAATATTGCATATACTTTGATTCTTTATGGTTGGAATTTAATGAATAGTTACTATGCTTGGTATTCACCGATTGTATCTTGGACTTGTTGAATGCGATGTAGCCCCTGCGCATTGTATTTGGGAGACTTATGTTTGATTTTCCTTGTGCATACCTAGGTCTAGCATTCGATTGGCATGGATACCCCATTTTAATTCATTATTTTCCTCTTTGATTCATTTTTTTATTCCTTGCATGTTGCATGTAGGGAAATTTTATGTTGGTATGTTGATTTCCAATCGAGGGCCACTATGGTTTTTACCTAGTATTTGATTTCCTTTTTCCCATTCAATGTCTAAAATTGGTATGTTCACCATTTGCATACATGTGTACTTGGTAGCAAATAACATAGGAACACAAGTATGGAGACTTAGACTATGGCGTGAATTTTATCCTACTTCTTGCATTTTGCATTAAAGTTTCTTCGAGCTAACTTCAAGTCTCTTAGTGCCCTCTCTCCTCCACCCCTGTCGTTGTTTGCATTACTTTGCATATCGATGGAGAGATTTTATATTGGTAATTTGATAAGATTGATTTTCAAACTGGAAACTTTCCAATGTGGTTTATTTTTGGTTTAAAAGGCTTATCTCTTGGATTTTTTTTTGGTAAAAGAAAAAAATTCGTTATTGTTTTTGAAGAAGTGTTCGTTTTGGAAGAATGGTTATCAGTTAATTTTGTAAAAAAGAAGAAAACTGTTTCTCTACAAAATAATTCAAAAAAAAGAATATAGTTTTGGAATAGAAAAAGACTTGTGATCTGCAAGAAAATTTTAGAAAAAGATTGGCATTCCATTGTTGATCATCTTGAGTGTTGTTTCCGAAGTTTGAGATCGGGGTTTTGTAGAAGCAGGAATTGTAACGAAAGATTTATCTCAGCTTCAAGTTGTTTCAACCAGTGATTGAACTAGGTTGGCTTCGTTTTGCTCCTTGTTCATTCTTGATTAATGTGATTTGAATCTTTTTCACTAACGAAGACTTGCATGTTTAATGTTTTCTTGTGTTTCCTCCTCTGTGGCTTACATTCAATATTGCATATACTTTTATTTTTTATGGTTGGAATTTAAAGAATAGTTACTATGCTTGGTATTCACCGATTATATCTCAGACTTTTTGAATGCAATGTAGCCCCTTCGCATTGTATTTGGGAGACTTATGTTTGATTTTTGTTGTGCATACCTAGTTCTAGCATTCGATTGGCATGGATACCCCATTTTAATTCGTTACTTTCCTCTTTGATACATTTTTTTATTCCTTACATGTTGCCTATAGGGAAATTTTATGTTGGTATGTTGATTTCCAATCGAGGGCCATTGCGGTTTTTACCTAGTATTTGATTTCCTTTTTCCCATTCAATGTCTAAAATTGGTATGTTCACCATTCGCATACATGTGTACTTGGCAGAAAATAACATAGGAACATAAGTATGGAGACTTAGACTATGGCGTGAATTTTATCCTGCTTCTTTCATTTTGCATTAAATTTTCTTCAAGCTAACTTCAAGTCACTTAGCACCCTCTCTCCTCCACCCCTATCATTGTTTGCATTACTTTGCATATCAATGGAGAGATTTTATACTGGTAATTTGATACTTTTATGTTTAGTTTGGAGGTTTGATACCTATAATGCATTTTAATTTGAAATTCAAGGCATTGATCATCGTTTGAAACAAGATCTATCACAGCTTGTTGCCCTTGTATTTGTGTGGAAGGGTGTTACAACTTGGTATCAGAGCCAAGTTAGCAAACACTAGGTACTCTAGGTTGATTGAACCCATTATGTTAACCTTTGCACTTAACTCTTGAACTTATGTGTTCCCCTCTAATGTTGCACAGAAACATGCCTAGGGGTCGGGGTCGTGGACATAGTAGAGGCCATGGTGGTGACCGAGGGGCTGACCGCCAGAGTACTTCATCTTAAATTGCTCACGGGTCTGAAGTGAGGAACGTCAGGTTTCACAGAATAACCTAGGAGGCGAAGGTCAAAACCTAGAGCAGTCAGGTTTAGAGGGAGTGCACCTATGTCAGTTTCTAGAGGAATTTATCGATCGCTTAGGCCCTAGGCAGGAGGAGGAGTAGTAGGTGATCAGAGAAAGAGAGAGGTCACCTTGGAGGAGAGATATATTAGCGGATCAAGATATCATGGTAACCGGTCACATGAGAGACCTGTTGAGGGCACATCCACCCACATTTGATGGTATTGGTGGAGGAATAGAGGCTGAAACTTGGCTGATTGATTTGGATCATGTTTTCGCTATGCATCCTTATAGCAGTAACATTAGGGCTAGGTATGCCATCATGCACTGTAGAGGCTTCACATCCACATGGTGGCAATTAGAAGAGTAGAAATTGCACCTAGACATTAGTTTTGTGACTTGGGAGTTATTCATGGAGAGGTTTAGAGCCAGTTTCTTGTTAGAACACTAGAGAAAGTGTCGTGCGAATGAATTCCATGAGCTAAAATAGATGGAAATGTCTATAGAACAATACAAACATTGGTTCTATGAACTTAAGCAATATGCTAGGATCGGTGATGATGAGGGTATGCTATTGCATCACTTTATCAAGGACTTGAATTCCCACATCAGTGGAGGAATCTGAATCTTCGAGTTGAAGACTATGGAGGTGTTGTGGAGAAGGCCCATTTAGTGGAATAAAATGTGGTTATGGCACTAGGGGACATACGGGTGTTCAGATTGTTAGTGCACCCCCAACAGGCTCTTGGCCTCAAGGTGGTCAGTCTTTGGTTGTGGGGTCCTCTAAGGGCCATCAAGTGCTCGCTAAGGGTGAGCAACAGTAGCAACACTCTAAGTCTAAACATAAGAATTTGCAATCTCATCATGGAGATGGTGATTCTCAATCTAGGAAGAATCAAAACTAGTGACCTAAAAAGTGCAACCATTCTAAGCAACCTACACAAAGCACCCAGACCACGATTAGTAGGGGCAGTGTTCAACAGTACCATGCACCTCCAGGTGATAGAGCTTTTGGTCGAGGCACAAGTTGTTTCTCTTGCAGCCAACTAGGCCACATTGCTAGGAATTGTCCACAAAGGAACACTATACGTTTCAGTCAAAGGCCAGCAACTTCTTAGTCAACGGTGGGCGATGCAAGCAGGTCACACCGAATATTTACTATGGTTGATAACTACCAGGCTAGGCACTAGGGTGCAATTGTTGAGGCTATTGGTAGAAGATGAGCAGCTAACTCGGGAGCCCATGGGTGAGCTCGTGAGGGTCCAGTAGGGTCCTAGCATTTTTTTTGTGTCTCTCGTGTTGCTTTCTTTGCATTGACACTTATTATGTTATGTTATGTACCTTGAGACTTTGTTGGTGCTTGTTCCACCATTTTGATTTGGTTTGGATGGCATTCTATCAGACCTTGATGATCATGACAGTCTTTATTGATGTTTATGTTATGATGATGGAGTTAATAGTTTGTTTGGATTAAATTGGCTATGTACTTCATGTGAACATGTGACTTAGCTTGTTATACATCTGATTAGTGATTGCTATATGATGTAGATTATGATGTAATTAGTGTTACTTGATGTAATTATTGTTATGTGATGATGTGGTTATTGTTTGAGGTCTTGGTGAGAGGGACAGTGTAGCATCACGCGTTCTCAATCACCCTACTACATTGCGACATCCTCTCACTGTGTGTTTGTTATTTGATATATATATATATGCTTGACATCTTGTTTGATGCAAGTTGTAGGTACCAGGCATCAACTCCACATGCACTGTCAGGTCTGAGCGTGCCTTATAAAACCAAATGGGTATTATGTGAAAAAAACGAGTTGACAAGAAGGTCCCCAACCTTTTTCATCATCCTCGATGAGGATGAGTACCATCTGGTGACCCCATCTGTCTGGTTTGTATTCCTTGTCAGTTGTCTTGTTTAGTGTTTCACATTAACTGATTAAATTGGGATGCCATGTGGTTGTTTGAGATGATGTTGCTTATAATTATGTATGTTTTACTTTACCTTGTGACTTTCAGGAGTAAGTTGAAGCTTAGGGGGGAGGATGTAGTGCCCCTCTATATTGGTCTTTCTTGATATTTGAGTAAGTTGTTTATTTGTGATGTCATGTTGATTTTGTTGTTTGATGTGTTATTGAATTACGTGGTGAACTTAATATTTTAAATGAACTTATTTAATCAGTTAATTAAATTAAAATTGATTACAAAGTAATTTAAATAAATTTGGAATTAAAATAATAGTTCAATAAATCAATATTGTGAAATAGAAAGTATATGGTTAAATAATTAAATGAAAATATTTTGTAAAAAGAATTTTATTAAATTGTATTTAATAAGAATTGATAATTTATTATCATGAAAGGATAATTATTTAAAAATGAAAAATTAATGTGATTTTAAATAAATAAAGAAGATAAGGCTTTCGAATGAGATGTAAAAACAAGTTTAAAAAGAAAAAGTTGGAGTGTGTGCACATGCATGACTCCAGACTGATTTTCAAACTAGAAACTTGCCAATGTGGTTGATTTTTGGTTTCAAAAGCTTATCTCTTGGAATTTTTTTTTTGGTAAAACAAAACAACTTGTTCTTGTTTTTGAAGAAGTGTTCATTTTGGAAGAATAGTTATCAATTAATTTTGTAAAAAAGAAGAAAACAATTGCTCTACAAAATAATTCAAAAAAAAGAATATAGTTTTGGAATGGAAAAGACTTGTCTGCAAGAAATTTTTGCAAAAAGATTGGCATTCCATTGTTGATAATCTTGAGCGTTGTTTCTTAAGTTCAGGATTAGGGTTTTATAGAAGCGGAAATTGTGAAAGATTGATCTCGGCTACAAGTTGTTTCAACCAACGATTGAACTAGGTTGGCTTTGTTTTGCTCCTTATTCATTCTTGATTAATGTGATTTGAATCTTTTTCGCTAACGAATACTTGCGTGTTTGATGTTTGCTTGTGTTTCCTCCTTTGTGGCTTACATTCAATATTGCATATACTTTGATTCTTTATGGTTGGAATTTAACGAATAGTTACTATGCTTGGTATTCATCGATTGTATCTTGGACTTGCTAAATGCGATGTAGCCCCTGCGCATTGTATTTGGGAGACTTACGTTTGATTTTCGTTGTGCACACCTAGGTTTGGAATTCAATTGGCATGGATACCCCATTTTAATTTGTTAGTTTCCTCTTTGATTCATTTTTTATTCCTTGCATGCTGCCTATAGGACGATTTTATGTTGGTATGTTGATTTCCAATCGAGGGCCACTGTGGGTTTTTACCTAGTATTCAATTTCATTTTTCCCATTCAATGGCTAAAATTGGAATGTTCACCATTCACATACATGTGTACCTGGCAGCAAATAAGATAGGAACATAAGTATGGAGACTTAGACTATGGCATGAATTTATCCTACTTCTTTCATTTTGCATTAAAGTTTCTTTGGGCTAACTCTGAGTCTCTTAGTGCCCTCTCTCCTCCATCCATGTAGTTGTTTGCATTACTTTGCATATCAATGGAGAGATTTTATGCTAGTAATTTGATACTTATATGTTTAGCTTGAAGGTTCGATACCTATAATACATTTTAATTCAAAATTCAAGGCATTGGTCATTGTTTGAAGCAAGAGTTATCCCAGCTTGTTGCCCTTGTATTTGTGTGGTGGGGCATTACAACTTGGTATCAAAGCCAAGTTAACAAACATTGGGTACTCTAGGTTGATTGAGCCCATTATGTTAACATAGATTTCTATATTAAGTGCACATAGTATTCATTCATGCAATTGATAGTAAAGAGGACCACAGGAAAGTATTGAGGGAGTACCACTTTTACATTACTGATGATCGCACACATTCTCCAGAGTTTGTGCAAGGTTTCTTCTAGTTGTTCTATAGTGATTTGGCTCAGAGGAGCATAGCATAAAGTCAACATTTAATATGGTCAGATAACTTTGCAGCACGGTTCAAGAACTTGCAGTTGTTTTATTGGTTGAGTAGGATGCATGTCATTATAGGTGTTCCGCATATGTGGAACTTTTGTCATGCTAGGCATGGAAAGGAGGAGCATGTGTCAAAAGAGAATTAGCACGAGAAGAGTTAAAGTATAAAGATAATGCAAAATCAATCATTGAGTGGTGTAATGTTTTGATGGGTCCAAGTAATGAAGGTAAGTCTATAGTTCATAGATTTTTTTGGTTGATAGATGATACTAACATTGCACCATATAAAAATTGTTGTACACTGATAGAATCAAGTGAGTTACACTCTTTCCTTAGCTCAAATGCAAGTTCATGGAGTATCCATACGTGGAAGAATGGCATGCTTTTGTTCTTGATGTACAATTCAAGCTTGGAATGAGTGTGAGTCAAATGAGAGGGTTGACGAATGGTGGTTAAGTTATCTTAGCCCACTTCACACGTATCGGCCTCCAATGGCATTGGAACTGACACATATGGAATCATCAATTGACTTTGACCACATATCAGATCTAGTTCAACCAAGTAATATATCTACTTGCATAGTTTTTGAAATTCCTATTGTTATCTTACTTTGTAGTGTATTTGTAATGTTGACTAATTTAATCTAATTTGTTGCACATATCAATGTAGGGAATGTTTATGCATTTATTGCAGATGAAGACAATGAAGAGGGAACAGATTATTACGTGTGTTGTGTTGAGACCAAAAAGAAATTGCAGAGCCCAGTTATAGATGGAGAAAACATCGAATACCCTACAATCTTAGTGGTTGTTACTAGAACGTGGCTTAGAAGGTGCCCACATAAGATTGTTAATGTTTGGTTGTTTCAGAACTTTCACATGCATCAGAAAATTCTTCATTACTCAAAGCTTGTCATGGCATCCAATGTTCATTTGATCAAATATGGGGGTAGACCTTTGAACAAGACCTTGTGGAAGGTGCATGAGTTTGACCATGAGGTAATACTTGACACAATAAAGAGTAGAGCAGATCTAGATGTTTCGTTAGATTAATTTGTAAGTATGCACATTGGTTCTTATTAATTTGTAAGTATGCACTTTAATTTGTATTAAAATTTAGAGTATGCACATCAAGATTAGTTGATAGTTAGACCTTTCATTTCTATATTTCAAGTTTACATATGTTTTGGTTCAAAGCTTACATATGAATATTGGGTAGATTATCTGTTTTGGTTCAATGTGTAGCATAGACAGGGTAGTGGGCCCACTAGCTTTCCAATTCGATGAAATTGGCAAGGTAGTGGATTGTTTGAAAAAATGGGTCCAAGAAATGGGGTCTCATGGTGATGTTCTATTATATAATTTTTATTTTACAAACAAGGAATTTCTATGATGCCAATGCTATCATCTAATGTTTATATCATGTATGTAGGTGATTGATGAAGTTATCATACTTGCAAATGTAGCACACCTTCTGTTTAGAACTGTGGCAAAGGATACAGAGTTCAATGCTATTTTATTTTTTCTTAAAAATATACAAAAAAAATTGATGTAGGATATTCTCAATAGATTAGTAAACTAAGTGAAAGATTAAATTGTGTTGTTTTTATAACAGGTTACAAGTTTCCAAAAGGTTGGGAAGTAATAGTTTGGTTACATTCTATTCATGTTGATCCTCATTACTTCTAGGACCCTCTAAAGTTTAATCCTGATAGATGGGAGGTATGCTTGATATTCATATAAAAAATAATTTTTAAGATACTCAATGGACTAGATTGACTAGTGATAAGTTATAAGATATTACATAATTGAGCACACAAGTTTTAGATTATTGACATATCACATGTTTATTTGAATTGATTATGTGATTATTAATTTTTACAATCTATTTTCTTTGTTTAGGTGGGAGCTAGTAAACCCAAATGAAGTTATAAAGTATATGTCAAATCCAAGACTAGCACATGGTACTAAATTATTCATTTGAAGTTAACCTCATCATGAGCACCTATGATGTAGAAATTATAAAAGTGTGTGTCAAGCTTAGAAAGGGAATTTCAAATTATTCATTTGAAGTTAACCTTATCATGATCACCCATGATGTGGAAATTATAAGAGCATCTAGAATGTATGAGTGACATTGTAAAAGATCTATGAGAAGGGAGTAGCTAAGGCATCTTTGAATCCTAGTTTTAGTTATTATAAGAGAATATTATAAGTTGAGTTTGTGTGCATGAAAATAGGGCACATTGATTTAATATTTGATTTAACTGGGGTGTTGGAATTCACATAGGTTGATTTTTTTCTCATAATTTTGTATTACCACTTGATTGTTTTGAGAAAGCATTGTGCCTACAAGTACATGCACTTGGGTGACATTGGTGTATGAAGCATATTAGACAATTGTAGCACACACATAAGAATTAGGACTGCAAAATAAATCACATTTTATTGTAAACATCATATAATTAATATAGTGAGTGTAATAACCATTGATAGTTACCAATCATTATTTTCTTCTTTTATTCTATCCCTATTATAACTAGCACCACTTGACTAACTTATTATAAAAATTTAATTTATTAAAACAAATCAACCTAATGATTATATATCAATATCAATATAACATACCATCTATTCACATAAACATTTAAGAAGTTCAATTTGTAAACATTTTTTATGCATAATGTCATAAAATAATGTCAACATGTCATAAAAATAATCACATTTACAAGTAATAGAAGCATGTATGACTTTTTAGATGTTCAAGTAACATGAATTAACTCAAGTACCCCACAAGTTCTTCACACATTTTTTCCAACTAAAAATTCATGGATGCCCTCAAACATTTGTAATTGAGTCTTGGATCTAGCTCCCTAGTAAGGATTTATTGCTGCTCTCAAACAATTGTACTGATATTTACTAAAATTTTGAAACCAAAAACATAGTTTCGATGAAAAAGTAGTAGAAATATATTTGGTAACAACAAATAGAATAGAAATGAGCATATCTATAATGATTGATGAAGAATGTTGAATTGCATAATTACATAAAAAAGAAATGAATACCACTTCCAAGTTTGACTATCATATACTTGAGTCTATAGTTCATTGCCCTTCTAATCTCTACTTTACAATAATTCATCTACAAATACCCTATTGTCTCTTTAAATATTTGTATAAACTACCCCTCTCATTTTGGAATCTTTGTATAGATAATCCTTCATTAGAGGCATGCAAATATTTCAAAGAATTCTAGCTAGCCAGTGAAGGAGATGAGAAAATAATGCAATTATCTTTAGTTCTTTGTTTTGACATATGATCTTCAACATCCCTTATTCTAGTCATGATTTTGGGATTTAGCATTTTGATTTGTAAAACCATTTGATTCTTCCCTCTTCTATTCCATACATACATCTAAGCTTGCAGATGAATCATCAAATATTTTCATATTCCTCTAACTGTAATATTCACTTGATGGAAAAAGTATCACATGCATGCAGTGAAAAGTTGCAAAGGGGTGCAAATTTTATTCTACAACTTGTATGATTGAACCGATAGTTCCAACACGTCTGTATTGGTATGTTTAGGCTAAGCATGGTCCTCTTTTGCACCCAAACATGCTGAATCGGTCTGAGCTACGTTCATCTAGCGTAATCTCTTAAGAGTCCAAATTGCAAAAGGGCAAAAATCTTTTACAGCCTGTTACTCAAAGACTGTGTCACTTATGATAATTTCGTCTAAAGAATCAGGATCATGTAGGGCCCCTCTACAATAACCTCTCTTGGTTTTTGTTATTTCGGAGTCATTTTCCCATAGTGTCCAGTTTTCACTTGATAGAAAAAGTGTAAAATGCAAGCTATGTAAAGTTGCAAAGTGGTGCAACTTTCGTTCTACAACTCGTACAACCAAACAAACTATTCCAACATGTCTGGATGGGTACATTTATGCTAGGCATGGTCCTCTTTCACACCCAAACATGTTGAATCGCTCTGAGCCACGTTCAACCAACTCAATCCCTTAAGAGTCCAAAGTGCAAAAATGGTTGCAATCTTTGACAAGCTATTACTTGAAAACCGTGATGCTTAAAAACTCTTTGTTTGAGGCCATAAGATCATGTTGGGCCCCTCTACAATAACCTCTCTCGATTCTTTCTATTTTGGAGGCATTTTCCCATGGTGACGAATTTTTAGTTGAGAAAAATGTTGTCAAATGCAAGTAATGTAAAGTTGCAAAGTGGTACAACTTTTGTTTTCTAACTCGTACGACTAAACAAACTATTTCAACACATCCATATGGGTACGTTTACGCTATGCATAGTCCTCTTTCGCACCCAAACATGCCCAATCACTTCGAGCTAAGTTCAACCAACTCGATCCCTTAAGAGTCCAAAGTGCAAAATGGTTGCAATATTTGACAAGTTATTACTCAAAAATTGTGATGCTTACAAACTCTCTGTCTAAGGTTGCAAAATCATGTTGGGACCCTTTACAATAACCTCTCTCATTTTTTGCTATCTCAAAGGCGTTTTCTTGTGGTGGCGACTTTTCAATTAAGGAAAAAGTTGTCAAATGGAAGTAGTGTAAAATTGCTAAGTGGTGCAACTTACGTTCTACAACTCATACGACCAAAAAAATTGTTCCAACACATCCGTATGGGTACATTTACACTAGGCATGGTCCTCTTTTGTACCCAAACACGCCTAATCACTCCAAGCTACGGTCAATCGACTCGATCCCTTAAGAGTCCAAAGTGCAAAATGGTTGCAATCTTTGACAGGTTTTTACTCAGAAATTGTGATTCTTACAAACTCTTCGTCTGAGACTACAAGATCACATTGGGACCCTCTACAATAACGTCTCTCATTTTTTGCTATCTTGAAGGCATTTTTTCGTGGTGACGACTTTTCAATTAAGGAAAAAGTTGCAAAGTGGTGTAACTTTTGTTATATAACTCGTGTGACCAAACTAACTATTCCAACATTTTTGGATGGGTACATTTACTCCAGGAATGGTTATCTTTCACACCCAAACATGTCGAATCATTCTGAGCTACGTTCAACCAGCTCGATCCCTTAACAGTCCAAAGTGCAAAATAGTTACAATCTTCGACAGGCTATTACTCAAAAACCATGATGCTTACAAACTCTCTATCTGAGGTTAAAGGATCACATTGGGACTCTCAATAATAACCTCTCTCAATTTTTTCTATCTTGGAGTCGTTTTCCCGTGGTAATGACTTTTCAGTTGAGGAAAAAGTTGTGAAATGCAAGCAGTGTAAAGTTGCAAAGTGGTGCAACTTTCATTCTACAACTCGTATGACCAAACAGACTATTCCAATGTGTTTGTATGGGTACGTTTACACTAGGAATAGACCTCTTTTGTACCTAAACATTCCTAAACACTCTGAGCTACATTCAACCAACTTGATCTCTAAAGAGTCCAGAGTGCAAAATGGCTACAACCTTTGATGGGCTAGTACTAGAAAACCATGACGCTTATGAACTCTTCGTCTGAGGCAACGGGATCACGTTGAGACCCTCTACAATAATCTCTCTCTATTTTTTCTATCTCAGAGGCATTTTCCTGTGGTGAGGACTTTTTAATTGAGGAAAAAAATATCAAAATGTAAGCAGTGCAAAGTTGCAAAGTGGTGCAACTTTCATTCTATGACTCATACGACCAAACAAACTATTCCAACGCATCTGAATGGGTACATTTATACTAGGCATAGTCCTCTTTCGCACACAAACACATTGAATCACTCTGAGCTACATTCAATCAGCTCAATCCCTTATGATGGCATGCAAAACAAAGGAAAAGAGAAAGATTCACATGACAGCTGACAAGTTTGAGTTTTCCACGCCAAAAGCATATGATTGCATGAAAGAGGTAAAACATCTAGGTGTCAAAATAGTTGAGGAAATCCTAAACCTTTTCATTCTTGAACGGGTTATGATCCAATTACTATGTGGATCTCATACTTACATTGAATTTATTAGTATTAATATTAATATTTAGGTAACTTTCTTATTTCTATTATGGCTCTAATCACAAATGAGAAGGCTACATGACTCTTAAAATATTGTATGATCATCCTCAATTCTAGCAAGGGTAAGACATTATTTAATTATCCTCCTTACCCTTACAACAATATGGTTGTTGTAAAGAGGAAATTTTTCAATAATTTACAAAAAAAAATGAAAGATTTATAGCTAAACCTAATCATAGGTCAATAGAAATATGAGCCCACATGGTGGCTTATGACCTAGCTAAAGAGAATCATGAACAATGACGTTAATAAGTTCACACTAGATCCTTGACCATAAGTAGAAGCTAAAAATAGCCCAAAGAAGAGGTGTAAATATATGTTGATACATGAGATATTACAACCCCTATTCCACTCCTTTAAAATCATATCAAACATCCTAGAACAAATTGAATCTTAGTGGGTTCCCACCACAAACTAATGACTACTTTGAATCTTAGTGGTTTCCCACCACAAACTAGCGCTTATTTTAGAATACCACAAGCAAAGGTGAGGACCTAGAATAGGAGAAGGAAACAAATTGGGAGAAGTAACGATCCACCTATGAAAATGGGATATGAAAAGTAGAAAACGGAATAGAAAAGCATACAAGAGCCATTAGAGGCTTGTATAGATAAGGTACAATAGGTTACACTATAAATATCTATCTTCCCTCTCCTCCTAGCTTTATCCCTTTTAAATTCTTCTTTGGATTCCATATTGAATTAGCACATAAGTAAATGATACATCGTTGGTGAATCATTTTTGAAAATATTGAAGCTATTTAGCATCAACTAATAAATTTGTTTAGCATCAATCAATAAATATTCAAGAAAAACCATGAAGGACAACAATGAGCAATGCTAGGGCTAACTACTTAATAAGTATACATGTGAATAAGTGAAGCACAAGTACTCAAATACACATAAGCCTTTGAAGTATACATATGAATACATAGTATGTGCATTAATACAAAGTATATGCATGAATACAAGGTATATGCATGAAAACTTGTAAGTCACAAAGTATACATTGGAATGCACGTAAGTTGTAAAGTATACACTTGAATACACATAACTCATATCTATTGAACTGTGGAATTAGAATGCAAATATGGATGCCATCAATAAAAAAGATTTGTATTAACCAAATATTCATGTAGGCATACATCAATATATGTCGATATAAGTATAAAATATATACAAAATATATAGCCATATAGCTTACAAGAATGTCATATAGGCATACAATGTCAAATATATGCAATAAAAAATATGTCCAAAAAATCCATATATGCATACAACAAAGGGCCCTAGAATCAAAAGTCATTGCCCTCCAGGGTCTTGAAACAAACTCTTGCATTTTTTTGGTCGATCGGATGGCGATAAGTATGTCACTCATTGACTCTGAGGTTGAGGAGTTCTCTTGGTGCTCCTCCTAAGGTTTAGTTCCCAATCAAGCCTTACCTATTACAATAACAAGTAAAGACATTAATATATATAAATTATGTTATAAAAAATGATATTGTTAACAAAATAATCACTTACCATCTCTAGATGATCACTCTGCTCGAGGGGAATATTCGCATGCCCATGTTGTGGCATGTTGAATCCCTATAGAAACCATCCAAAGAGAAATTAAACTATGAATCAATAATGATTTTATTTTTCACTAATAGCTATAACAATGAATGTAAATTGAAATTTAGTAATCTACCTCACAACCTCATGAGAGGAATCAAGGATTCTATAGCAAAAGAAACACCAAGCTCAATTTCCCTATGAACATCTAGAGGTGTTTCCGCTTGCAACATCTGAAAATAAAATAACAAATTATTCAATCATGAAAAATACAATAGTGATGCACATCATGGCTTATAATGTATTAGATAATGAACAAAAATTTGAGTACTTATTGAACTATATATTTCTTACTATCATGCTTACTATTTTCTGTATCCATAGCTTGTTTGAAAGCCCCTGTTTTAGGCTTTTATCCATAGCAGCAAGGCCGTGAACCGTTTGATAAAATGCTTTGGTAGACATGTACAAAAAATGTGGTAGCATAGAGAAGGCAGTGAATTGTTTGAAAAAATGCCTCAAAAAAATGTGGTCTCATGGTGATGGAATGCCATGAAAAACAAATGTGTCATGGCATTCCATCACCATGAGACCACATTTCTTTGAGGATTTTTTTCAAACAGGTCATTTCCTTCTCTATGGTATTATGTTGGGATGGGGTGGATGGTATAGTGTGGTCTTAGTTATGAGATGGAGGACAATCATGACATGAAGAGGGAGGGGTGGGGATATGAACAAGTGGAATAAGAGGTGGAAGGTTCCATGGATTGGTAAATTAAGGATGAGGATGGGGACCTTGAAAAGAATTTGGAGAGGAATTTTGGCTAAAGGCTTGGTTTATATTCTTAAGGCAGTGAGTAGTTTGAAAAAATGCCTCAAAGAAATGTGGTATCATGGTGATGGAATGCATTCTATCACCATGATACCACATTTCTTTAAGGCATTTTTTCAAACTACTCACTGTCTTTTCTATGCTAATGCTTACTATTATGTTTGATATATTTTTTCCAAGCATCCATAGTTTGTTGGAAAGCACTTTTTTTAGGCTTTTAGCCATAGCAACAAGTGAATTGTTTGATAAAATGCTTTGGTGGACATGTATGAAAAATTTGGTAGCATAGAAAAGGCGGTGATTTTTTTGAAAAAATTCCTCAAAGGAATTGGGTCTCATGGTGATGGACATCACCATGAGACCATATTTCTTTGAGGCATTTCTTCAAACAACTCATTGCCTTGTCTATGCTATTGCTTACTATTATTCTTTCATATATTTTTTTCCAAGCATCCATAGCATAGACAAGGTAGTGAACTATTTGAAAAAATGCCTCAATAAAAAGTGATCTCATGGAATGTCATAACAAGCAAATGTAGTTGGAAGTTGCTCCTAATTATTACTTATGCTATGTGAAGTAATTGCATCACTACTTATGTTGACTTTTTAAACAACTATATTGTAATTGATTTTTTTTCATTTATCAACATCTAGTTATTAGTTATGCAATGTGAAGTAATGCTTTGAGTTTGAAAGATGTGCAATGTAATGTAATCAATGATATGAATATAAACTACATAAATCTATTAAGTGCTATTCATTAGTTAAACTCTTTATTCTATTACCTGCATGAAGGTTTGCATAACTCCATTGGCACTGGGAGGTGTTCTTGTGAAACCTCCAATAGTAGCTTATTCAACATCCAAAATCAGATATTCGAATACCATTCATATAACAATGCTATTCACATGTAATATTTATAATTGCTTACTAGTTACATACCTTAGCGGTAGATGCAGTGGATTAATAAATAGGTGGAAGGCCAATGTATCCAGTATCAACACTATGACCTTCAAATTTTATTACAATCATTAAAATAAATTAGCTAATCTTGCATTTCAAAAATGAAATTTAATAAATTAAATTCAATGAACATGCTAACATTTACCTGAGTATCAATGTCGAAAGCCTCATTCAAAATGCCATCTAACATCGCCATCTCCACAGCTGCAAATGTATCTTGCACACCAGCCTCTTGAGTGTCTGTGGGGTCATATGTACAAGCCAACCCACAAATCTGACAAGAATGGGGCAGAACCTACCCCTCGAACTCTCCCCTAGATGGAATTGTACTACAAGACTAGCACACTAAATGATACTCTAGGTCAAAGAGCTAATAGACTGCAAAGTGTCCACATCAGCACTCTCCTTTGTGTCAAAAGGGATAATGACATGCTCATAAGCTAGCCTAGTGAAAGCTCATCTCGCTTGTCGCTAAGGATCCTAATGTACATCTAGTCTATCATGTGCCAACCCTCAACCTCTCCCCTGAAAGTCCCTCATATCAAAATAGTTGGGGATTTTGTTGAGGATGAACTCACAATAGAGTTTCCTCAAGAAATATTGGGGGACCTCATTATTGTTGCATGGTGGATAGTCAAAAACCATCTACCACCTATCCCAAAAATTGTTCATAATCCCTTGGTTGTGGTACCAATGGATAGGAAACCTCTTGGCATTAAGGTCAATATTTTGATTTGTGTGTGGGTCAATGAATAGTAGCACAAATCATATTTTCTAATTTTTTCATCTTTTACTTCTTTATATGATAATTTATCTGCATAAAAATTCCTCCACACCTGCCTCCTATCTGCCCAACCACTTAATTGCTTTTTGATTGCATCTACATGTGTTAACATGTCTTGAAGTGAACTCACAAGTGTTCTTTCCACGGTTGAACTTAAAGGATCATTCAACCTCATGATTAACTCAATCCATTTTTTGTTGTTTTCAATTTCCCCCATTAAATTTTGTTGAGTACTAGAAGGATGTTGAGGAATTGGTGGAGGAGTTTGTTGTTATTGTGTTGTTGAGGATTTTGAGGACGGTTTTGAGGTTGATTAACATTTCCTACAAATTAAAGAAATGAATATAAAAAAACCTAAAATTACCTATTTAACAACAAATTCACACAATAAAACAAACAATGCTTACTTATTTGACCTCCCTATCGATGTGGTGGCATCCTGGCGATGAAATTACAATGATTCGATGAAGAAATTGCAACTTTTGATCCTTCCAAAACACAAGCACGCAATAGCAGGGTTCACTGGCCGCGGGCAAGAAAAAACATAGTGAAAATGAAATGATATGGATTGTTTTTTTTTTTGTTTTAATAAGCTATAATGCGCTAGCATTATAATGTGAGAGTGTTATAGGCTTGATGTGACTGAGCCTTAGGCTTGGTCACACCAAGCCATAATGTGCTCGCATTATAGCCTTTCAAAAAAAAAATGGCTACTTTTTGGCCCCCCAACTTTTTGCACCCACCCCATCATCAAAGCATTAACATATTCATATTTAAATACATATTCATATTTTCCATCAATATAAAACATAATCATTCCTTCAAAAGTGATAACATCACAATACACATTTTAGTATTCCATTCACCTATCCAATTTATTAAAGTCCTTATTTACATTTATCATCATATTTACTCATGAAGGTAAAAGTAACCTAGTAACTAAGAAACGGGTTATAACATTCAAAAGTATAATTTGTAATATTTTTTATTTAATTATTGTATTTATTTTTTATTTTCTAATGAAAATATTTTTTTTTACCAAACACAAGTGCATTTGTTTAATGTACATGAAAAATAGAAAAAAAAAATTATAAAATATGACTACCCTCAATATTGATGTCCTTGTTTCCATACAATATAATGATAATGTGGGTATACACAAAAATACTACTTCAAATTAAAAATAAATAATAAATAAAATATGAAACAAAAAATTACAAAAATAAAGTATGCCTTGACAATAAGTATTAATGATCTATATTTAAGAAATTATGAATTGATTTTATTTTTAACTTTTTTTAATAAAAAGAGGGTAAAAAATTTATTGATCCAAGAAAACCATACAAATCCAAAAAGTACAAAAAACCCAATAGGGATCAAAAGTCAACACTAGAGCCATCAATCAACTCCCAAGAAACATCTAATATCCTCCATAACCAGATCTCCCAATACCTGTGAAAGGTCCTCGAGGAGGCTTCCCCAATCATCCACACTCCAAGTACCCATCCGTTTAAACACCCATCTACCACCTTATTCCATTCCCATGGGATATGATAGAAGGTGATAGAATCCATAAACCCACCTAGAGCAATGATTTGCCTAACCACAACCACCAGTTGCCAATTCACATCATCAAGGCGACACTTATTCAACATATTAATGACAACCTAGGAATCTGACTTGCACACAATTCTCCTCCAACCAAGGGCATAAGCTCATCCAACACCAAAAGAATAGCTAATTCCTCCATAAAATTATTAGTTTGCTAACCTTTATATATTGAAAAGAGAAAAACCACAACCCCCAAGCTATACCTTCCAATACCACTAACCCCAACATGTCCAAGATTACCTCTAGACAACCCATTTATATTTATCTTCAACAAACCAATAGGAAGGGGACGCCAATGACCACTCTATTGGACCTTCTCCCTACCACACTATCTTTGCCCAGGCAATGGGCCACTCTTACCACCAACAAAAAGTCCCAAAGTTCTGACCACACCCAAATCACCAAGCTCCACCAAGATAGATAGATTGCACTTGGCTGCCAGAGTATCATGGATACCCCCCAAGATTCTCATCTAAAGTTGTCCAACTAGCAACTTCTTATCCAAAAAAATCCTACAATTATGTTATCCTTGAAATTAGTTGTGCTTGATTCATGGGATAACCCCTACGAAACTTGTATATTTCATAGTTCATGTACTCTAAGCACGCAAAACAAGGTGAATTCCAATTTGCCTTCGTGTGTGGTCCCTAATCTCAGAATGTATTTCAAGTGTTAACCTCTGTCAGTTTGTCAAAATTCATCCTTTTGCTCAAGTTGCGAAAATCAGTTTGCAAGAGTTTGAAAAAAAATTGTACTTGCAAGTTCAAGGTTTTTCTCTGACACTGCAAGTCAAAGTGTGATTTAAAACTTGCAAAGTCAAACTTTTTTGCTGACCTATCAAGTCATTTATCTAACTCTGGTTTGCATGATCATCATAAAAATCCACTCCTGCAATCTCTGTCTTACACAAGTTGCATTTATTATACATTTCAATGACTTTGATTTTGTGGTTAAATCAGTTTTCACCTGTCTTTTCTTCATTTCTATTCATCTTTTTCATTCTCTATCTTTTGTGAGTTTGTATGTGTGTGGATCATGTAGAGGTTGTGAGTGGATTTTGTTGCTCATCCAATTTGGTTTTCTCCATCATTTATCTTCCATATGTGTTTTTATTTTTGTCTTCATTAGGGTTTTCATGTTGGAAACGTTTCTTTGTGTCTTTTTGCTTCTTTTGTTTCTAGTTTTTTGTTTTCGCGTAGGTATTGTTAGGCTTTATTTTGTGTTGTTTTCATGATACCATGTCTTTCCATTGATGCATCTCAGGTTTTCAAACTTGTGATGCATAACTTTCCATGTAAGTCTATGCAAACACAGTATTAGTCTCCTACATACACAGTTGTATTTTGTATCAAGATGGTGGGGAAAATATTGTTGTCTCGGCATATCATATGCTTCTCATGTGTATATTTACATCTGATCGAATAAGGGTTTGCATTGATCTTTTTTCATGTATAATTGGTAAAGATTACCAATGAAACCAAAATTCAATCACTGAGCTTGAAACATGTTAGATCGGCAATACCCGACCCTACAAACCTTTAACCATTTACTCGTATGGTCGAGTAATTTTCCTGATCCCACAAATAAATAGAATTTCCTTGGTAATATTTAAGACCATTATTGTATGGTCGGGATTTTTCCCCAAACTTACAATAACTCATATTTCATCCTTGTGAATGCGCTAAAAATACCCGCACGTGCAGAATGCTAAGGAATTTTCATGAAATACTTGTGTAGTCGATAATTTTTGCAAAATATGCAAGTCAAACTACCAACCTGTAGGATCGGTAATTTTAGCCAACCTAACAACAAAAATAAATGTTTTCATGTAAGGTCATTAAATTTTTGCGACTTCGAAAAATAAATTTTTACCCCTATATTTGCATAATCAGTAATTTTTTCTGACTTTGCAAAAAAAAAAAAATTTACCCCATTTGCATTGTCATTAAAAAATTAACGAATTTGCAACTTTATTGCAAAGCATCCACATTCACCTATAGTTTCATCATTTTGTAGCACATATACACATGTTTGCTCAAAATTTTCCTAACACTAGGAAATTTTTTTGTCTTGCATTCCACTTGCTAATTTTCTCGATTTCACTTCATTTTTTACCATCATCATGTCCAAGCTCTCCAAGTCCATGTAATAGCTCAAATTTACATCCAACATGCAATATCTCAAAAAATGAGCCATTACATCTAAGAGCTTATTTTTTACTCACCTTTGCATTTGAATTTCCAAAGCATATGCAATCGCTCAGAATTTTCCCATCAATGCATAAAACCATGTTTTTCTCTAACACTAGAAAGTACAAAAAAATTTCAACCATTCTTGCATGCCATTCTGATCTTTTATGTTTGTGTTTCTGAATCAGTTTTGATCGATTTCTTGCCTATCACTAAGCAACAAATCCATGAAATACAACCAGAAAGTTCTTCCCTATGCTTCAGTTGTCCAAGAATATACATCTATGGTTCGAAAGGAATTTGAAGACAAAGTTTTCTCCATAACTTCCATGGTCAAAATGATGGATATTCAGCTTCCTCTGGATAATCTAAAAATTGTTCGTGAAAGGTACCAGAAATCCTGCAACAATGTCATAGATTCGGTATCAAGAGCTCATGGAATCATCAAACATACTTCAATTCTAGATGAAAATGAAGTATAGATGATCCTAAAGAAGCATGATGAATTCCTATGAAGAATGTTGAAGAAGGATGGCCATGCCTTAGTTTAGATTTCATTTTTTTGTCATTTACAAGTTTTTTTGTAGTTAGTCAAAGACAATTTACATGTCATTTGTAAAATTGTAAATACATGTAACAACAATGAAGTCCTCCAATAATTTTGGACCCCATTGTTGAATAGGTCAAAGTAGTTAGACTTTTCCTAGATTATCTCTTTAGCTCTCATCTATAAATATGAGAGAGCTCATTTGTAATTTTTACCTTTAATATTTTGCAATGAAGTGCTACCCAAATTGAGAATCGAATTTGAGACTTTGAGTTCAAATTACAAGATCAATTCCAATTAATAAAGAAGGTGAATTTTGATATCAAACTTTGTGTTGAATCATATTTGTATGAGTAAGCATGTTCTTATGTCATTTTTATTGATTTATTTTGTGTTGATTGGATAAGTGGTGTTTCATTATTACAATTGGAGGACTTTCAAGATAAGTTATATGAACTTTGTGTTATATAATTTACTTGAAAATGTGAGTGTGTGTGTGTTGAAAGTGTTTCTTGGTGGAGAATTATCAATACTTTGAGCTTGTAATTATTCATTTCGTGGATCAGTGGTATTATTAGTCGATAGACTTTGTGCTCCAAATGGTGATACAATTATTTTAAAATATTTTTGGAGGATAATTTGAAGATTTTGTGCTTGGGATTATTCACTTGGTGTGTGAATCTTTTTGAGAAGTGAGTTGAAAGAATTTGTTCTTCAACTTACATCATTGGTTATTATAGAACTCTCATTGAAGGCAGGGAAAATACTTTATGCTTTTGCATGTCTTCTAGTCACTTATCACATATTTATACGATTACTCTTTGATTATTCATGTGTTTAATCAAGAATATTAGAGATTACTATTTGGGTTAATATTAGAAGTGTAAAAGCATTATTGAATATTATCGTGAAACATTGTAAACATCTTTTCTGAAAGAAGAGAAAATGATGAATGTAACACACCCCTTGACATGGTTAAAGTTAGTGTAAATATCTTAGTTTAGCATAGTTTACTTTTGTTTCAATAAACAGTAAGAAGAGAGCCTCACCTTTCTAAGAGGAGAGATTTATCTATCATAACTATGGTTGAAATCACTTTTTCATAATCTGTAAAGGGATTAAAAAATATTCACCCAATAGATTGTGTTCCAACCAGATATGCTAGATAATTAGGCTAGGGCCAATATTCCAAGCACTATGAAGAAAAAAAGTTTTGGCTAGAAGATTCCCAAGCCCCTTGCAAAATTCATCCAAAGAGCAAACATGTATGCACAGCTGGCCCCAAATACTCCACTAGTAGTGCCAAATCTTTCTAACAAAGGGGCACTGAAAAAAGAGGTGAGAAGTACACTCTTCTTGACAATCACACATGACACACCTAGAAGGGATTTGAAAACCACACTTCCTAATATTCTCCCAAGTTAGGCATCTTTGTTGAACCACAAGCCAAGAAAATTTATTCCAAACCTGTTTCCACCATGGGACCTCTGAACACCCAAAAGCTTGCTTGTCCAGCACCTAATATACAGAAGCCATAGAGAATTTTCCTTTTAGATCATGCCTCCAAGCCAAAACATCCCTCCCCAAAATAGAGTTGCAAACCCTAACAGCCAAGATAGTGGGTAATTCCTGACGATCCTCAACTAATCCCCCTGGGGGAAACTCTTGAGGATCTTTCCACCTGTACACATTAGCCTAATCAAGAACCAAAGGAGATTTGAAATCTGCCACCCGACTCCAACTAGCATCCATGAAGTGATTACATAAATCCTACAAATGAGAGTGAGTTGAAATAATAGGAGGATTCCCATCCCACGAATCAAACTAGAACAAAGCATCTAGTCCACTATTACATATCTAAAACAACCCTTCTTTAACCAACTTAACCTCTCTTTTGAGGGTACCCTAGATCATAGAACCCTTCCCCACCAAGTTGAACCGAGGAACATTAGCACTATCCTCATCCCCAAGATATTCTACAGTAAGGATTCTAGCCCATTTCTTATGTTTTTGAAAACACCATTGCCAGTAAAGCTTAGCAACCAAAGCCTGTCCATTCAAATCATCCTGACGCTAACCAAGACCACCTTCTTGCTTCAGCCTACAAAAAGCATCCCACTTAATCAAGCTCCACTTCCTATAGAGGAGATTACCTGACCAAAGAAACTGATGACAAAGGTGCTCAAAGTCTTTAATAAAGCATGAAGGGGCAGACAACATAAAACACATGTACAGAGGAAGATCATGAACCATCGAATTCAAAAGAATCACTATCCCTGTAGATGAGAGCCACCTACAAGTCTAGAGACTAACCTTGTTCCAAAACTTATCAATCACATCCTACCAAAACAACCTGGGGAGTGAATGAACAAAAAGAGAGATGCCAAGATATACAAAAGGAAGTGAGCCAATCTAAAATCTAAGAATTCTTGTAATTCTCCTCTAAATAAGCTTTGGAGTATTAAAGAAATAAATGAAAATTTTCCCTTCATTAATCCTTTGTCTCGAAGTAGCCAAAGGCTACTGCTTCATCAACTCTAGCCATGCCCATCAGAATAGTATCATCCACAAACTAAAGATAGGATTGGGGGGAATATTATTTCCCCAATTCCAACCTTGGATGAGACCCAACTCCACACAAGATCTAATAAATATCCCTAAAACCTTAGCCATTAAAATGAATAGGTAAGAGGATAAAGTATCACCTTGCCTAAGGCCCCTTGTAGCACCAAACAGCTTCGTAGGTTCACCATTGACTAGCACATAGGAGGAGGAGGAGGTAACACAATTCCTAACCCACTCAATCCAAGCATTGTCAAAACCAAAAGCCCTTAGGATCTTGAATAAGAAGGCCCATTTAACCCAATCATATGATTTTTTTGTATCTATCTTAATGAACATGGCCTTCTCTCTAGAAGAGGCCATAAAGTGGATAGTTTTAGCCACAATAATAACCCCATCAAGAATTTCTTTACCAACAAAAAAACCACCTTGCTCATCAGAAATTAACTTGCTCAACCAAGGATTTAAACATTTCACAATCAGCTTTGTAATTATCATGTACACCACATTACATAGGGCTATTGGCCTAAAAAGGTCCAAAGAATTAGCTCCATCCCTTTTTGGGATGAGAGCCAAAAAATTAACATTCATGGCTTTTAACATTTGATTGTTCTATTGAGATTCATGGACAACTGCCAAAAGTTCCATCTTGATTACCTCCCAGAACTCCTAAAAGAACTCCATCGAAAACCCATTAGGCCTAGGAGCCTTTCCTTTTTTCATCTGAAACGCAATACCCTCCAACTCATGTAGGGAAATCAACTTGAGAAAAGATTTTTTCATCTCACTGGTAACCAAGAGCAGTATACTATCCAAGATCACCACTTCTTCCTCCTTCGCGTGAGAGGAATCCTAAGAGAACAAGGCAAAAAAGAATCAAATAGATTCTTCTAAAATCACAAGAGATGAGGAAAGGAGAGCCCCTTCCGAGGACAAAGGGGAAGAGATAACATTCTCCTACCTTCTATCCTTAACAGAATTGTGAAAAAAAGGAAGTGTTCCTATCCCCATCCTGGAGCTAATCAATTCGAGACTTTTGCTTCCAAAAAATTTCCTCCATTCCCATTCTTCCACCTTTTTCATCGTAATAGCTTCTAGCTTACTAATATCGTCTATGAGACCCTAATCATGAATCTATCGAGTAATGGAATCCAAGTGAGCTTGGGCAGCCCTCTTAGCCTAGAAAACATTACCAAATTGTTATATATTCCAGTGTTTCAAGCAATATTAACATATTGAAGCTACTTGGAAAAAGAATACATAGTAGTACAATGAGTTGGCCTCCCAACATGCCACTAGCCAAGAACTAACCCATGAAGAGTCACATCTTTAAGCCACATGAGCTGAAATATAAAAGACTAATTTTTAGAACAAGTGGATAAGTTTGTTGAGAGTTTGATTGGCCATGATTAGATCCTCGCCAATCCAAAATCTTTGAGCTATTCATCCACCTGTCACCGACCCAAAACCTAGACACTAAGAACTTGTCCAACCTTTCAGAAATAGTTGCTTCCCTACTCCTATTATTCCAAGTATTTATACCATTGATTGGTCACATATCCACCAAGTTTAGAAGAGCAACATTATCCCTTAGTTGATCCAAAGAAGGGTCTAGGAAAGCATTACCACCCCTCTTCTCCTCCAAAGAGGAGACAACATTGAAATATCCCACCAAAATCCAAGGAAGAAAAGGATCTAAAGAGTGCACATATCTTACATGAGCCCATAGTGGTGTCTTATTAGGGAAATTAGTAGGAGCATAAATGTTGGAGAGAAGAATTCTCTCACCTAACTCCAAATTAGAAGCAACACAAGAAATAGAATACCTACTGGAGATCCAATAGAATGGACTCACACTACGCGGATCCCATAAATATGCCACCCCACCAAACCTACCATGTGCTCTCACACACTGACACTGGCCTCTACCCCAGATCTTTGAAGCCACATTCAACATACTTTCAATAGATAACTTAGTTTCCTGAAGGAATGCCAAATCCAAAGAATGAACTCGAATCAAATCACGAATAGCCTTTTATCTAGGGATGATATTCATACCCCTCACATTCGAAGAGAGCACAATCAGTGTTGGGGTTAGGAGAAGTGAGAATCAATAGTCCCACCGAACCAGACTCCACAAATGTGTCACCAATTAGCTTAACCTTCTCTTAGTCCTTTCTTCTAACCTTAGGAGCCTTCTCAGAAACCCCTTTTTTGGGAGGCTTTTGTTGCAAACCAAAAGCAAGAGACGAAGGCTTATTTTTACCTGGGTTAGTAACACTCTTCTCACCAGTGTGACCTAAGCTAGTGGTAGCAGAAACCTCAATAGCCTCTAGCATTGAACTAAACTCCCCCTGAATAGTAGCAATGGGTTGAAGATCTGTGTCCATCTGAATCTCCTACACCCCGAACTAAGCCAAGTTGGAATCAACAATGGGTTGGTCAACAAGGATTCTCTTCAACAAGGAGCCATCTATCACCTACAAGTCCAAGGGTATCCCTTCTTCTTGAGCCAACTCCTCTGGAGCATCAAACCTGTTAAATGTCTCCTCTTCTTACCTATCTTTGAGGGTTCTCTTTTGACCCCTACCCCTGTTATGAGCCTTAACTCGGACGATGCCCTCCTTATCAACCTCCACCCCCTGCATGGGAGTCTTACTCGTATCCATCTTCGAGGCAAAATGGGAAGGAACATTACTCAAACCAGAAGCATGCATAGCATGGGGGAACTTCCGCTGAACATGACCATATTCATGGCGCAACCAGCATCTGAAAGGCAACACCTCATAATCTAACTATTGAGTCCAAGAAGACAAACCAATACTCATGTCTACAGAATCTTGTAGTAGATTATTCAAATCAATTTCTACACACCTAAGCAAAAGAAAGAACCCTCTTATTCAGTGTTTGTTGAGAAGGGCCAATAGGCTTTCCAAGCAATAGGGCTATCATTTGCAATATGTCACTTCTCCAGCATTCTAGAGGCAGACAAGGGAGACAAACCGAAACCAGGCTCCTAGAAGGGAGCTCCTCTGCTAAGTTAAATCCAACATGCCATGGTTTCATAAAGAGACCCACCTAATTGTAAAAATAAATCCTACCTTCGAAATCCCTATTTCGATTAGCCACACAAGAAAAATCTACCATAAAGAAGTTGTTAGCTGCCAACATAATGTCAAAATCACCCTTAGGTTCTAAGTCTTACTCACCCAAGAATCAAGAAAAGGAAGTGACACCCTCATCCCCATAAATTTGCAAATCAACATATTGTTGCTATAGTACTCCACATCCTTAGCTACATATTCCAATTGAATAATTAAAATCAAGCATTCTTGGGATTTCTCTAGACATCCATTCACCTTATGCAATCTTAAAGCGCCACTTCTTGGCTAGCCCTCACCAACATTAGAGGAAATTTACATAAAAAAATGGGCCTCCTAAGGAACTCTAAAATGCAAAAATTATTTCAAATAATACAAATTATTAAAATATAAAAAATATAAGCTACTTAACTACATGAGTTAAGTGGGGACACATGTTTCTATTATAATTCCTTAAAAAATTCAAGTCCATTATATTTTTTAAAGTGGTAACATATATTTTTATTGACAAACTCAAGTTCACTTTTCATTTTAGATTATTTATTTTCTTCATTTTTTATTTTTTATTTAAAAAATATTAAACTCAAGTTCATTTTTTTTTAAAAGTGGTAACATATATTTCTATTATAATTTATTAAAAAACTCAAATTCACTTTCTTTTCTTTTCTTTTTTTTTTATTTAAAAAATGGTAAAGTAAAACTTTAGATATTTTATTTTATACTTAATATTTTATTTTATATAAAATTTGTATAATAGTATATTTATATCTAAAAATATATATATAAAGTAGTCAAGGGATATCTATTTTCTATAATTTTTTTATTTTCTCACTTTTTTTATCTTCCATCATTTTTATTTTTTAATTTTTCTATTTTTTTAAATATAAATATACTAGTATATAAATTTTATATAAAATAATATATAAGTATAAAATAAAATATCTAAAGTTACTTTTACTTTACCATTTTTAAATAAAAACAAATAATAAAAAAAGAAAGTGAACTTGAGTTTTTTAATAAATTATAATAGAAATATATGTCACCACTTTTTAAAAAACAAATTATAAATTATTATATATTTCTATTATAAACTCAAGTCACTTTTTTTAAAAAAGTGGTAACATATTTCTTGATTTTTTATTTTTTATTTAAAAAATCTTAAACTTAAGTTCATTTTTTTAAAAAAAGTGGTAACATATATTTCAATTATAATTTATTAAAAAACTCAAGTTCACTTTTTTTTGATTATTTGTTTTTATTTAAAAAATGGTAAAGTAAAAGTAACTTTAGATATTTTATTTTATACTTAATATTTTATTTTATATAAAATTTATATACTAGTATAATTATATTTAAAAATATATATCTAAAGTACAAGTTTATTTTCTTTCTTTGTTTTTTTATTATTTTTTTTGTTTTAAGAATGAAAATATTTTAAAAAATATATAATAATTTCTATAATAGAACTTAAGAATATAAATAAATAAAAATAAAAAATTATATTTAGAAAGATGAATGAGATAGAATAGGATATGTAGAGTTAAATTAACCATCATGAGTTAATTTATAGGGTTTTAGAAAGTTCTATTTTATAAAATAAATCATTTTATTTTTATTTTGGATGATATCACCATAACAGTTGATGTCATCTTTTAATTGATATTTGATAACTCAAAACACTAGCGATGTCATCCTTAGGAGGCCCATTTTTTATGTAAATTTTCCCTAATGGAAAAGCCAAGTTTGAAGCACTCAGACCCCCCCAGATGGAGGGGAGGCTCGATCTGGCTTATCCAAAGATGCATGTAGCACCATGCTAAATCAAAATCAAGCCCTCTCCACTCACAGCCTCGGCCACAACAGAGACAACAAAGAGACAAAAAAGATGGAATGGCAAAGAAAAAATAGCAAAAATAAATCAAATAAACCAACTTTTTAAAACAGAGGATTACCACATCAGTGCACCCTTCTTAGAACTCTAAACTACCTCTCTTGAAGCCCCCAAAACACCCTTTGAACAACATGCAAAGGATAAACGTCACTAGAGAAAACGAAAACAAAAAAGCTTAAAAAATAAAAGAGATGACCCCCCTGGCCGCTGCTCTTGCACCACTTCACACTCCCACCCCTGCGCTCACCCCACACAACCCTGCACATAGCAAGAAGGTTGAGCTAGGGCAGTGAAATTGTAGCTCACCCATGCGTAGCAGAGCTCATCGCCATCTTTTCCATTACATTGCCACACCAATTTTATTTTCAACTCAAGTTGTGCATTATGAGGAAATTTTAGTCATTAAAATATTATGAAATGTAAGAAATAAACTAGTAACAAATTTTTTAAAAATAAAAATAAAAATATATATTTAGAATCTACACAAAATGTTGCAAATCATTAGTTTGCATTGTCTTCAAATTCTTACTAGTTTTCTTGCTATAATTGATAGAAAATGATTTTGGATTAAAATTTTAATTTTAGTTGCAAAATTAGACAAAAAGTGAGACACACACTTACGCTTCCACCCTTTGAGGACTACAAGAGACATATCATTCTATCCAATAGGATATTCTCATAGAGCTTGAGTTTATCCTCAAGGGACCCAAATTTGAACCACAACAATTTCTAGGAATACACAAACTTAAAACATTCAATAGATTGAGAGCATTATTTTTTTGTGTTTGGCAATTAGAAATTATGCTTCATCAACATTTATTATCCATTGTTGTTCCCAAAGCTAAGTGAATGTATCCTCGTATTTAATTATCATATCTCAATTAAATATAGGATAATAGCTTCCTTATAATTTATATTTATTTATGTAATTGCAAAATTTGCATACCCATGGCAATTCCCATTTATTTTTGGGCACATTTTGAGTGAATAGCTTAATACAATTAAATATAAAAAAATAATGCATTCTTGTGAGAAGTTGGGCTCATTCATCGATCTTTCATTTATCCCCATTACACTGATTCTCACACATTTGACCTTACCTCATCCATTCCCATACATTTAACATTTATTGCACCTCCCATGTATATACATGCATTTTCTACTTTGATTTAATTGTTCCCTTATAATGGGTTATTCCCATTGATACAAGATTAATCTCACATACGTAGAACTAACCTCCAAATTTTCAAATTTCAAAATTTATTGACTCTTGCTCATTTATTTCCCACCAAGATCCAACTTGGTACATGTTTCACATGATTTATTAATATGTAGTGTTATTTAAATTCTTTAATGTACATTCCTTTATCAAGGAATCAATTATCCAATGACATCAAGTAATCAATACTCAATCATTTACATATCATTCTAGGTGTTGGAGCTCCAAATTGTACCCAATGGTTCTAGAGGATGCACCTTAGACTCGAGGTAACAAGGTCAAATGAAACTTATCAAGTGGGAATCATAATCAAATTACAAGAAATCAGGACCAATAAACAAAACTAGGGACCACTCTTCTACATTTTAAGCTCTATTATGTGATACAAAAACATCTCACCGGTTGGGCAATCTTGCATCACCCAAAAATATTTCTTTTCATAATTGTTTTAGGTTTCTAATAAGGTTCCAATCATCATAATCTCATCATAGAAGATTGCTCATGTCATAAAGGCATGTTTGGTTTTCAGTCACAATTTAGCACACAAGAACTTTACATATTGAAGATCTCACTATGCAGCACCACAAATTGACTCCAAAGCTTCCTTCTCATTGATATCACCATTAGTTATGATTTCATTTTGCACTAGTTCTATATGGATTCTTGAAACTAACCACACATTAATGACATGACTTAATAAATTTCTTATCAAAGAAGACATGATCAGACTATGTGACAAACACAAAAACTTCATACCAACATTTGAATACATTTCCAAGATTATTGGTCCCAAGGAGGTTCATGATTAGTATCATATCAATTTCAATGCATGTATCTTAGCACAATAGTTTCATCCCAAATGGGCCCTTCTAACCCTTCATGTTATGTGCATAGATCAAGTGTACCACCTTATAATCAACACATTTTATCCTAGTTTCTTACATTCGCTATATAAATTCCATTTATCATCATTTGAAACCAAAAAAGGGGTTGAAAGGTAATTATAGAACTTTGATTAAGCTTAGAATTGTAGAGTTTGATATCACAATAAGAGCATTGATGAGGTAGATTTGAGTAGAGAGTTTCACAAGGCTTTATTTGTCATATTGGACATAGAATGTTGGCATGTACTAGACTTTAGCAAGCATTCTTATTGTTGAAGTTATTAATGACCTATTATGTTAAGGGGATGTATTGCAATGTGTATGCTCATTATTGAGCTTTGAACAATGTTTTTCATGTCAAAGAATTTGGTAATTAAATGATTTGATATCATCTTATAAATATTTGTGTACTTTTGTTAGTATTTTTCTTTTTTGCATTTGGGTTGCACAAATAGACTATATTTCATAAGATCCTCTATCCATGATTATATTAAGTGATATTAGAGCCTAGTTTCATTGAGGTTAGTAGAAGGGTTGAAGGTGATCATATACCAAAAGCTTGTGCTTGTGTTGCACTACATGTTAGAGGATAAGATGGTTAATAGGAGAGGTGGTATAAATTAGTGAGGGAAACATGATGATGAAGATAATCAAATGAAGAGTTAGGGTGGTGAATTGGATGGCATTCCAAGAGCTATTGAAGCAAGGTGGAAGCACTTGAGATTGTGTGAAGGAAAGGAATGGCCATATCTAAAGATTCAAATGGTGATGGGTATGTGCAGGATCATGAGGGCCAAACAGTGGGGATGTTACAAAAAAACTGTGACATGAGGAAGGAAAAATCATGGAATTCAAGTTTGACTTTTTACTTGGTTGGTAAAATGTACATTTTCTATGGTAAACACTAAAGCAAATGAATATTCGTTATTAACAGATATCCGACATTAACCAACAAAAATGGATATTCGATTTGTAAAAAATGGATATCCATTACTTAGCCTAAGAAATGGATATTTGTTATTGAGACACTTCAATTTTTTAGAGACTAAGCGTCATGTATATTAATTATTATAATATATATTATTATAAATATATATTTTATAATAATAATAATATATTATTAATATATATTTTATAATAATAATAATATATTATTAATATATATTAATATTATCATAACTAATTATATTAATATATTTGTATGATAATATTGAAATATTATTATATTATATATTAATATTATCATAAATATCATCATATTATATTATATAATAGTAATATATTATTATATATTATATATTAATAATAATATTTTATTATTATATTGTTATATATACTTTAATATTATTATATATTAATATTATATGATATATACTATATATTATATATGATATATTAGTATATATTAAATATATATCATATATTATATATATTATATACAATATATATTATAGATTATATTATATATATTAATATCATATATATTATATATTATATATATTAATGTTATATATATCATACATATAATATATAGTAATATACAACTTAAATTTGATATTTAAAAAAATAAAAAATGCTCTCTGAAGCGGATATCCATTTTTTTATAACTATAAGTAAAAAAGAAACTTTTCTCATTATTCACTATCACTGTAAGTTGATATCCTCTAAAACAGATATCCATTTTTTGCCTTCTAAACCAATTTTTTCTTGCAACTTCTCCAATTTCATTAGCAAACAACCAAGGTGAGTTAAAATTCATGTTGTTTTGGATGATTTTAATTGTTTTATATGTTTTTTTAACATATATATTAGGTTTTTTTAGAAGATTTTAGCAATTAGTTTAAAATTATATTAATTTTTAAAAATGTAATTTTAAATAGAGTTTAAATGGAACAAATTGATAGACCAAACCCTCCTCCACCAAAACCTTTTTAATTCAGAATTTAATTGAAATAAATATTACTGAATTGAGAAATATTGTTGAGAGATACTCTAACCACTAGCATTTGTGATCGGTAACACCTAATATAGAGGCCATAATCAGTGATGTTCAAGACATCACTAGGCAACATTCTTCGTTTCAACAGTGGAGAGATGCAAAGAGGTTGGAATATATGCAAATGGTTTGGGTTATGATGAGATTAAAAAATTAGAAATATCTAAAGCCAATTTAACCCAATATTTTGTGAACCCAAAAATTGGATGTGTTGGTTTGTGTAAACCAAAAAAATTCATAAAATGGTGCACACGTGAGGGCATAATTGCAAAATTTTGGGATCGTTGGTAGATGGTGTTTGATAAACCACCCAACAATAATCTTGATGCCCCTCTTTATTTTCTCCCCAAATTATATGCAGAATTTGTTTTAGGCAGACATGTCAACTATTTTGATTTCAAGCATTTTCAAGGTGTAAGTATGGGAATGCCCCAAGATAGACCTAGGGAATGTGTATGATGCAAAGTCCCTATGTCCCCCCTCCTTGTCTTCCTCCCCCACCTCCAGCACCCTATCCAAACATTATTGTTGATGCAACCCAACATAGCCTCTTGGCTATACACTCTTTGACTGGCCATTTGATTAAACAGTCCTCATAGTTTGCTCAGCTACCTAATTGTGATACTCCTTGTGCTTCAATTGATGTTGGTGCAACATCGTTATCTACACGTATTTTTGTGCCTCATCAGTGTAGTACATACAACCATATATGCTTAGGTCATATGGGAGATAGGGATGAGCCTCCCCTAGACACATCTGAGTATGAGGTGTATGATGTGTCACCTAGAGGAGATGAGGCAGCAATGCATACTACAGATGCAGTGAAGAAGTGTGAGGGGGGAATAGATGCAACACCATCCACAATTGGAGATGAGGAGTGGCAAGAGCAATCTCTTGTAAAGGTAAAACTTAAATTTATTTCATAGTACATTTCATTTAAAATTATTATAACAAATAGTACATATTACTAATGTATATTTAAGTGGAAATGAATAGTTGATGACCGAGGATGAGACTAGAGATGTAGATCATGGTATTATTTTGACCATTGAATTTGGCCTACACACATTGTTATAGTTTTTTGTACATGTAGAACCTTTTTTATTATACGCACGTATCATTTAAATTGTGATTAATTTAATACATATTAATTTGTATCTTGATCATATTTTACTTTTGCAGTGTACTCTAAATGTGACTGATGTGACCTTTTACCATGACAAATTCTTCTCAATCAATCTCAGTTGCATCACCGATTCAGGTATATGGTTTTTTTATATCTAGTAGATATATATGTAGATATATCTTTTGTTTATGTTTGTTAGCAATTATATATTGATTGTGTCAATTTGATTTTTCTTCTTATAGAGTATGCCCCCATCCACGTATGTGGATCGTCTACCATTTCAATATGGTAGGAACGTGTGCCAACCAAAAAACAAATGCTTGAGGTAATGAAGAATTGAATGACTTTAATTTATAGTTTAGTATAGTGATTAGATGTTACTTTGAAAGATAAAAATAGTAGATAAGTTGCTATTTCGTAGTCTAAGTTATTTACCATTAAGCTCATTAATATAATTTGTGATTCAAATTCTTTTTGTGTAGGCAAATTCTCATTCATCAGGTGATGTGAAGAGACTACATTTTGATGCTCTGTCACAAGGTTAGGATATTCTTGATATGGCATATCCATTTGAGATATATACATTGTATATATAGACCATGAGATGGAATATGCCACATTTTATAAATATTGTTTTGTGTTAGCATATATGCCAAATTTGTATATGCACCTACATAATTACTCTACACTTTTCTATATAAAAATCAATATTCGACAAATTTTGTAAATGTTGTGTGCATTGCTTCCTATTTTGAAACTTAAAATTTGAATGTATGTCACCTTATAATGGTTTAGCTATGATGGATAACATGTTATATAGATACTAACTTCTTGCAATCTTGCAATTTAATAGTTTTTGAATTACATATCATATTCACTCATGTTATACTACTGTTAAATTTGGTTGCCTTAGGAAACTTCACCAAATTTGATCCCTTTATCATTAGTCTCTATAGTTGCAACATCCTTTACCCTTTGATTCCTTGATCCGTTAACATCATTAGTCTATATAGTTTCATTTTGGTATTTATCATTTCAATAAAGTTAGATTTCCCCTTTAGCAATGATGGATATTTCAATTTGAATTTTCCTTTTGAAATTAGTGTATCAAAACAAATGACATGGAATGTAAATTTTGGCACAACTTTGGCATAATGCAACATGAATAAATTACCAATAGAGCATGCCTTACTTTATTTAGAATTCATCATCAAAACACATATTTTCATCAAGAAAGATTCAAAATAATGTTATAAAAGTAGTCCATAATAACCTTACTCCATATCTCCCTATCCCAATTAATCCAACCTAAACCTTAATCCATTCTTAAACTATTTCAAGTCTAAATATCCCATTCATACCAAATTAAACCAATCTAAACCTTCAACCAAGACACCTAAAATACAATCCCTATGATGATGGTTACGTGATTTTGATGAAGACACAATTGATGAGATTGTTGAGCTTTTGGTTATGGTTATTTGATGACTAACTTGATTTTGTTGAGCTTTTATTTGTGGGATTAAGCTTTATCACTTTGCATCCAAGATTTACCTTGTATAGTCCAAAAATACACTTGATTTTCTATCCAAAATCAAAAATTAGGTAAGATGTTAGATTCACCATTAGTTGTTGCTACTATATATTCATATATTATTGGCAACCTCAATTATTTGATTCACTCTAAGCTTTCCATTTCATATGTCATTGGCATGCTCTCTAGTTATGTAGGAGCCTCATGAACTAAAATAGAAGGAAAACTACTAGTTCCTCCACTATACTCAAGGAACTTGTTAAAAGAAGCATTTACATTCTGTAATTAGAAAGACACTCCCAACGCTGATCAAAAAGTGGCCACAAAGCTACATAAAAGCATTCAAGATAGTGAAAACTCTATCCCAAAAATGGATGTTGTTGTCCTAAGGGTTGATGAGGGAGCAATTGCTCTAAAGCTTAAAGTAAAAGATATGAAAAAGAAGTTAGAATGTCATGAAAAGGAATAAAATATTGATGGTGTCCTAAGGGTTGATGAGAGAGGGTTGCAATCTAAAAGATAAGTCCAAAATCTTCATCGTTGCTTGACTATTAAGTAGGTGCTAACATGAACCAATGTAGGAATGTGTGAGTGATTTTGACACACTTGATGGTGATTACACATACATGTGACATTTTTCAACATACACATGGCATTCCTAATCATCATAACAAAACATACATTCTACCATCAATATAACCAATAATGCTCGTATATCATATTTTTCATGTCCTCATGTACAAATACATCTTATATCATCTTTTAACCATCATAATCATCAATACAACTAATAATGCCCATATGATTTTATCGATGTCCTCATGTACAAATACATCAATGCATCTTGTTATCAAGTTACCGTAGATACACAACTAATATGTGCCCCTAATATCCTCACTCCATGTAACACACATCTCAAATCATTGCTAGCCTCAAATACACCTACATTGCAATATTACAAAAAATGTTAAAAAATAGAAAAAGCACTGAGTAAAAGTAATTGCAACAATGAAAGTAACATGAACTCCAATGTTGGATGCATTGCCGTCGAACCTCACGTCCTACTCAAAGCTTGTGTTGAGAAATGTCTGCATATAAATAGTAGGAAAGTATGGATTATAAACAACATGAACAACAAAATCAACTGATCATTCTTTTAAATCAACATAAACTCAAACCTACTTTTAACTCAACAATGGTTAAAATAAAACATGAATATTGGAAAATGCAAAAATTGTAATTTTTTAGTATTTTGACAAATGGGCAATGTGGGCATGTCGAGGTAGGCAGGTAATTACTATGTAAGGTCTCTTTTCATTGCCCAAGTCACCCAATTATTCTAGGGTGCTCTTCCTGAGGTTGTCTCTAAAGAGCCCTACAAGCAAAAAATTGTCAAACTTTCACGAAGTCGTTCTAGGAGCTCGTCGTGCGTAGGAATTCTTTGTCTAGACCTACAGGTGGATATCAAACCCCTTCAAACCAACCTCTCTCGTTTTCAGTCAACTCATCACTATTTGTGTGTTTTGGTATCAAATGCATTATTGCGAAAATTGTCAATGGAAAGTAGTACAAAAATGGAAAGCATTATTTTGTTTTGTGCATCATGGAGTGAAACCAAGTATACCAACACATTAAGATGGGTAGATAAATGCTATGAAAGGCATCCTTTTGTTGCCCAAGGCCCCCTGTGATTCTAGAGTGCACTTATCTGAAGTAGTTTTGAAAGTGTCATAAGAGCAAAAATGTAAAATTGTTAAATTTTCAGTATTTTTGAAAAATAGGTAGTGTGGATATATCAAGGTAGGAAGGTAAATACTAGGGAAGATCTTTTTTTTTTCCCAAGTCACCCAATCGTTTTGGGGTGCTCTTTACAGGTGGTCTTTAAAGAGCCTTCAGAGCAAAAAACTACCAAAATTGTAAAAAAATTAGTATTTTTGACAAATGAGCAATGTGGACATGTCAAGGTAGGCAGGTAAATACTAGGGAAGGTCTCTTTTCATTGCCCAAGTCACCTAATTATTTTGGGGTGCTCTTTTTGAGGTCGTCTCTAAAGAGCCCTAAAAACAAAAATTTGTCAAACTTTGGCGAAGTTGTTTTGGGAGCTTGTGGTGCATGGGAGCAAAACCAAGTATACCAACACATCAAGGTGGGTGGGTAAACACTATGGAAGGTCTCCTTTTGTTGCCCAAGACCCCCCATGATTCCGAAGTGCACTAATCCAGGGTAGTCTTGAAAGTGTCGTAAGAGAAAAAAAAATGCAAAATTATTAAATTTTCAATATTTTTGACATATGGGCAACATGGACACGTTGAGGTAGGTAGGTAAATGCTAGGGTAGGTTTATTTTCATTGCCTTGTATTTTTTTGAGATTTTTTTGGTTGACACATAAACTCCAACCTACTATTTAATCGGTACTATCATTACCTCATTGAACTCATAACACAACCATGGATGTATTGATTTGCATTGCTTAAAAATATACCTTTGTTCTCTAAAAAACCTACACATATAAACAAGTGAATTGTTAAATAAATCAATCTTCAAGACCAATCAAAAAGTCAACAATGGTGAATTTATTGTCATAAGCAACATGAACAACAAAGTTTGAACTGCACATTCTCTCAAATCAAATATGTACCTTAAAATATATTGATCTACATGAACTACCATGGATGTTTTGATCTCAATCGCTTGAAAATATACCTAATGTTCTCCAAAAAACCTACATTTTTACATATCAATTAAATTTTATGCAAGCTTTTAATGTACTTTTAATCCATCCCATATAAATAGTGTGAATCTAAATAAGATGAACAATGTCATACCTGTCCCATACAAAAAGTGATATGCTACTCAAGTGCGCCTAAAGGGTCATCTCTTATCTTCAAAGTATCCACTATTGCATCATATGATTGGCACTACTAACTATCCATAGTTCTTTTGTTCTCAGTTTGGCATGATGTCTCGATAACTTAGCATTTATTGCTATAACAAGGTGTGAATACATGAGAATGGTTTTATATCTCTCATATTCTTCAAATGTAGGAATGTCATTCTTTTTTATCATATACGTTCACAACCAAGTTATGAAAATGTAACAACTGAACATGTAGGATACATGAACCCATCATCATATGTCATCAGTTGTGTTAGCTTCTTTCCATATACACATTGTGTCAACCAATAGTCTGATCCCTTGTCATTCCCCTACGGTGCAACAACTACATAGACATGTCCTAGTTGTATAAGATCTGAAAGATGGTCATAGTCAAGTGAACTTTCCATTTCATCTTCTAAAGAGGATTGTGTTGCAAATAAAGGGGTTAGATACTATGGAATCCATGTATCTACCCACTCACTTGACTCACATTGATCTCGATCACACTAAATACAATTATGACAAAATAAGCCAACTCTCATGTCCATATGATCCATGCACCTACATCTAAGCTTCGAACTTCGAAATGAATTTATCTTTGAATATTCTCTAATTGTTTGATATTCCAATTTCTCTCCCACTGTGCCCTCATCAACCAACCAAAATAACTTGCACACTTCTTAATCAAGTGTCCCTTCTTGTGACAATACATAACTACACCAATCAACAATATAACATGTGTCATTGAATGTTGCACCACCTCTAATCTTCATTGTTCTTTAACCAAAGCTATTTTCACACATGCATCTACACCATCATGCTTGCCTTTTCCATTCCCAACTTACAAAAAACTCCAAATATGTGGTACACCCCTCTATACATGCATCTTGCTCAACCAATAAAATATACGAGCATTCTTGAATTGCCCCATGTAGTTATTTGGCCAAACGAGATGTCAACCCATTGCAATTTAGATTTTTCCTAAAAGAACCCAAAAAAAATTCAAAACAATGTTGCACAAACTTAGACGAATGAGATCTATCATCACTCGTGTAAAAATGGTACTCCCTAATTATTTTATTGTCCTCTTCTACACTATCAGGGGTATGTTTATATGTGATGTGGACAAAAATAACAATTTGAATAAAATTGTAATATTGAGATTGTACCTCATTTTGTGCTTGTAATGTGTAAGCAAAATCAACCACGGATATAATAGTTTCAATTGTGAAATAGTCTTTACACATCCTGAATTGTCGATCCAACCACTGGGGACCTATGGCTATGCCTTGAATGCTTGTAGAAAATATTTTTCTTAAAATAAAAAATAAAATCAATAATACTTACCTCTCTTGTAACCAACTCACATCTAGAACCTTCACCTCTACTCTTCAAACTATATTTCATTGTCTCAAATCTCTTTTTCTCAACAATTTTGTTAGCAAAATCGTGTTTGTTACCCTCATGAGAACATGTTACAAACTTTGACAAACCACCACATTGCAAGCACTTCTAATTTAAACAATCATTTCTATAGAAAAGACAACCATCGCCTCCAATACATAAAAATAAATCTAACAAGTCCTTAAATGACTTCAGAAGTTGCATTGCACCACACTCCTGCAACATTTCGTTAGTATGCATAGTAGAACGAATATAACATAATAGTCCATGATACATTGAAAACTCTAGATGGTATTTATAACATGTATTACGAATATAACATAATAGTCCATGATACATTGAAAACTCTACATGGTATTTATAACATGTATTACGAATATTAAGAGGTACACAATAAAATGGGTTACATGATTCAAAATCCCTTTGTGATATTTGCAAATTTGGATGTGTTTCACAAAATTGTTTGTACAATATTGTTTGGCCACGTTCTAAGAAATGTTTAGGATGTGGTGTGCAATTTCGATTGCCATTTATTAACTTTAAAACATCATTTACATTCGGTGATACTCTAAATTGAGAGTTCCAAAATTGTTGAATTTTATTCTTTATGTTATCTGTTAGCTTCTTATCAACACGTAGAAGCCTCACACTAAAACCCCATGTATCATTTTGAAGAGGACTATCAAGTCTTCCTCTTCTTGAGAGTGCTCTAGATAATGTTTTATGATTTAGGTTCAAATCAATACAAGTTTTCCTCATTAAATGAGCCTTTCTCAAATGATGGCTTACTAATTAGGTCATGATCACTCTATGAGCAGCTCTCTTATCTTTTTCCTTACTAGTCTTTCCAATAGAATTTAGAGCATTAAAAAGATTTTTGACAATAATACTTTTTTTTTCAACTTTTTTGGTGATATGAATCTTCAATTTTTTTAATAAGTCTCATTTTGTAAGATTTTAGCAATTGTACAAAAAGTTGACATTATTCGATTAATATCTTATTGGAAAAGTATTGATTGAACATTTGGGTAGCCCACAGCCAAACCGTTCGTGATAACCTTTTTCCATCAAGTTTATCTATTATGTTCTCATCTATTTCAAGTAACCAATTGGGGTTCTCGAATGTTGAGAATTTTCATTGGATTCATCACAAATAGATCTGGATTTAGAATTTAATTTTCTTCTTCGCAAATATCCTCTCTTCTTGTGTAATTTGGAGAAACATTCATTGTTTCATTTTCACATATTTCATTTTCAAAATTAATATTTTTAGTTTCATACTCAACATTTACAATTTCATGTTGGACATTTTCTTTCTCAATTTCATGTTCAAAACTTTCAATTTCAATTGAGTGTTCAACATTTTGATTTTCATTTTCATGCTCAACATTTACAATTTCATGTTTTAAAGTTTCAATTTCAATTTCTTCAATATTTTTAAATGCAATATCATGGTCACTTTGAATTTCATTTAAAGGTAAAGAGGAGGCTTCTCCTTGAACAGAATTTGACACACCTCTTCTTTCCACCCTCTTCCTTACTCTTTCTCTCTACTTGCCTCAATTGCCTCTGCTTGACAATTTCTCTTCATTTTTTATTTACAACGATTGTTGCTTCCCATTATCCCAACCCAAACAAGTACCAAAATGATTGAAAGAAAAAAAAATTGTCAAAAAGAGTGCTCCAAAAGCGAGATTTTGTCTATAATGCGCAAAAATCATGATATTTTCAACAGAGTAGAGAATGTGGAGACTCTTGGAATGGAAAAAATTGACTTTTATCTATTTTCTCCACTCAAACAAAATAGATATCTATTTTATTTATAGTTGTTTACAAAAGCATACACTGTATGGGAAACAAGGTTTACAAAACAGATATTTGTTTTCCTTTCAGAACTGGATATTCATTTTCTGAAGCTTGTTATATTAATCTAAATAATATAATATTATTTATTCATATAATATATTAATATTATATTTATTATAATATTATATATATTAATATTATAATTATAATAGTATTTATATTTAATAAATATAGTATTATAATATTAAATATAGATTTTATTATAGTGTATGTTATAGTGAAGTATTTAATAATATTATATTATTCATATTATTTGAATTAATATATTAATAATATTATATTATTTATATTAATAATATTATATTATTTGAGTAAGGAGAGGATGGCGCTCTCGGGTGTAGGTTGCAGGCGCGCTAGGGCATTTGTGCCCTAGCCTATTCGTTTATGAGCTTCTGGCGGCTGCGTGGGAGGGGAGTCTGTGTGGTGCAGGTAGGGGCCAGGGGTGGCTCGTTTCTTGTTTCCTTTCTTCTGTCCACAGGTGTTGAATCGGTTGTGCTTTGGTGCGAGTTGTTGGGGCTTGGTGCAGGCGTTGGGTTATCCAAAGACATTGATCTCCTTCTCCTAGGGTTGCTCTTTTGATTGCTTTGTTGGCTGGGTGGAGCTCTTGTTGTTTGCTGGTGTTGGGAGGTGTTTAGTGTTGTTATTTTCTTTTGCATGCAATCTTGTGGTGGTTGTGAGGTAGGTTGGTTTTGGTTTGGGGCTTCTTGGCTGGAGTTTTTTGGTGTAGGGTTTGCATGGCAAGCAATCCACCTATTGGTGAGGGGAGGGGGGATGCTGCTATGACGGAGGTTGGTGATGGGGCTTCGTCTAGAGAGGGTTTGACAAAATCTAGTACCTTTAAATTGCATAAGATAAATGGATGCCTAGAAAGGGCTCATGTACGTCCTATGTTGGTGATTCAATCGGAGGCGGTAGCTGAAGATCTGGATTACTACAGTAAGCATGTTTTGATTTGTAAGTTTATGGGGATGAGGGTTTCTCTTTCTTTCTTGGACACTTGGATCTGCAAGACATGGTCTCTAGAGGGTGACTTTGATGTTCTATTGGCTGCGAATAATTTATTTCTGGTAGATTTCTCGTGCATTTCAGATCGAAATAGGGCATTTGAAGGGGGGCCTTATTTTCATAACCAAGTAGGCCTTTTCATAAAACCATGGCATGCAGGCTTTAATTTGGCGGAAGAGTTTCCTTCTAGGGTCCCGGTTTGGTTTCGCCTTCCTCGACTCACTTGAATGTTGGCAAACTGATATATTACAATCAATTGCTTTATTGCTGGGTAAGCCTATTGGTCCTCAACATACTTTGGATAAGAGAATCTTTTCTTATGCGAGGGTTTGCGTCGAGATTGATCTGAGTCAGCCTTTGCCCGATTCTATTGATTTGACTGTTGGCTCTAATTCTTGGACTCAGCCATTGGATTATGAAATGTTGCCTTTTTGGTGTCAGTTATGTCATGAATACGGGCATCTACAGCAGAGGTGTCCTCAAGCTTTTGGTGCAAAAGGTGCAAGTAATGTGGGTACCCAATCTAATTTGAGGGTGGAAAAGGGTAAGGATCCCATGCAGGGAATGGTAGCGAACAAAGATGGTTTTGTTCCAGTTAAACCTCGCAATCGTGGACGGGGTCTTCACATGGAATAATAGGAGAACTGGAGATGTTGCTATTTTGGAAAGACTTGATAGATTTTTGGTGACCAGTTTTTGGATGGGGGACAGGTGGATGATTAGCTCTAAAATATTGGATTGTCGAGGTTCTGACCATTGGCCAATTAAACTTGCGGTTGAAGTGCCTCAACGATGTGCTAGATAGACTTTCAAGTTCCAACTCATGTGGCTCCGAGATGAATCTCTTCATGATATGATTTCTGGCTGGTGGGATCTTGGGAAACCAGCTTATGGAACTGCTATGTACTCATTCTCAAAGAGATTACAGTACGTCAAATACAAGTTGAAAAGATGGAATAGGCAACATTTTGGTAATTTGTTTCATGAAAAACAGAAGGCTCGAGATAACCTGGACTTAATCACTAGGCAGATTTGTGATCAAGGCCTAACAGAAGAGTTGAGTTTGTTAGAGATTGCTACAACTAAAGAGGTAGAGGAATGGGAGTTAAGAGAAGATTTTTTTTGGAAACAGAAGTCTCGTATTGAATGGCTTCAGGCTAGTGATAGGAATACTTCTTTTTTTCACAACTCAGTTAAAGATCGGAAGCAAGGTAATGTTATTTCTTCTCTCTTGTTGTTAGATGGGGAAATTTTTTCCTCTTCCGCTTCTATTTCTGCGGAATGCATTCGGTATTTCTCTTCATTATTTTCTGAGGATTCACCTCCAGCAGAGGAGGATGAAACGAGGATTTTGAATTGTATCCCGCAGTCGGTGTCTAATGAAATGAATGAATCGTTGCTTTCTCCTATTACCTTGTCGGAGCTTGAGAATGTTGTGTTCCAGATGAAGAAAGGTAAAGCATCGGGGCCTGATGGATTCCCTGTTGAATTCTTTCAGGAGTTCTGGAAGGTGGTTAAGTTGGACCTCTTAGAGGTTGTTAAGGAATCATTCAAGAATAAACAAATGTAGAAGTCTCTAAATGCAACTTTTTTAGCTCTCATTCCAAAGGAGGGGGCTAATTCTTTGGATCTTTTTCAGCCTATTGCGTTATGTAATGTTGTTTATAAGATTATTACTAAGTTGATTGTTGAAAGGCTGAAACCTTGGCTTGGTGGGTTAATCTCTGAGGAGCAGGGGGGTTTTGTTGCTGGCAGACTGATCATGGATGGTGTTGTGATTGTAGCTGAGACCATCCATTCTATGGAATCCTCAAAAGAAAAATCTATGTTTATCAAGTTGAACATGGCTAAAGCGTATGATCGCGTTAAATGGAACTTTATGTTTAAGATTCTTGGAGCTTTTGGCTTTGCTAGTGTTTGGATTGAATGAGTCAGGAGTTGTGTTACTTCTTCCTCCTTCTCGGTGCTTATCAATGGTGAGCCCATAGAGTTGTTTGGTTCTTCTAGAGGCCTCAGACAAGGAGATCCTTTGTCTCCCTACTTATTCATCCTACTTGCGGAAGGATTGGGAAGGCTTATTCGTGCTCAGGTAGCTAGCGGCTTGATTTAGGCTTGGAATTGGGGAAATGATCTTCCCCCTCAGTCTCATCTTCAATTTGTAGATGATACTGCCTTGATGGGTAGCTGAAGGTTGAGGAGGCTTTGAACTGGCGCAGTGTTTTGGACAGCTACTTGGCGGCCTCTAAGCAGCGCATTAATGAGGGGAAGTCTTTCATCCACTTCTTCCATACTCCTAAGGTTATCCAAAGGAGAATAGCAAGTATTCTTCGTTTCCAGATCAGTTCGCTTCCTTTTCTCTATCTTGGAATCCCTCTTGCCATTCGTTCTCTCCCTAAAAGGTTTTGGCAAGAGACTCTTGACAAGTTTCGAAGATTGGTTAGCCATTGAACTTGCAGGTGGCTTTCTTCAGCTGGAAGAGTGACTCTTCTAAAGTCGGTGGTCCAGGCTCTCCCTCTTTATAGGTGCTTTGTTCTTTCTGCTCCATCAAGTTTTATTAAAGATTTCAAGAGACTGTCTCGTCAGTTTTTGTGGTCTGGCACCCTTCATAAAAAGTGGAGCTTGGTGAAATGGGATGTTGTTTGTACGCTGAAGGAGGAGGGGGGTCTTGGTCTACAACAAACTGATTTGAATGGGAAGGCCTTGGCTGCTAAGCTGTATTGGCATTGGTGTTCACAACAATATATGTGGTGGGCTAAAATTCTTACCCCCGAATATTTGGGTGCGATGGAAAGCATGGAGGTTGCAAGATTCAGTATGGAGGGGAAAGGTTCTATGATTTGGAGTACCCTCAAACGGGGTGCCAAGCTTGTTAAACAGGGACTTTTTTGGATTTGTAATGGGGGTCGGGAAGCTCTCTTCTGGCATGACTCCTAGGATGGACATCCCCCTATTTTGTCATCTGGCTGACTTCAAATCTCAACAATCTTTGAGTCATATTACTATGTCCAGGTGGAAGGACCCTCTGATTGGCCTCCTAGGGGGGTGACAGAGGATTGTCAAGTGCTTGCTAAGATTCTTTCGAATCGCGCCTGCAACTCTCTTCCTGGGAGAGATGTGCTTGCTTGGGGTCTGGATTTGCGAGGCAAATTTTTGGTTGCCTCTGGTTATCAGGTTTTGGATAAACGGGTCTTTGGGAGCTCTAAGGTTTGTTGGTGGAAGCATGTTTGGAATAAATTTCCTTGGCCTAAGTGTAATTTTTTCTCTTGGCTCATTGTCCAAGTAAGTGTCTTACTTGGGACAATCTTTGGAAGCGGGGGTTCTAGGGCCCCTCCATGTGTGTTTTGTGTTGTCAGCATGAAGAAAGCTTCTTGCATCTCTTTTTTCAGTGTTCCTTTGTTAAGGCTATCTAGCATCACTTGTGGAATCTCTAGAGCTTATCATGTTGCCATGTCTCTGCTTTGGATGATTTTTGGAGGAGACAGGGATCATCTCCTACCAAAACCTTTTTTCTTAAAATTGCTTGGAGCATTGGCCCTAGTTTGATTGTTTGGCAAGTTTGGTTGGAGCACAACAGACAAATTTTCTTGGATAAAAAATTGATCTTGGAGCAACTTTGGAGGCAAATTTTTGGGGCTCTGCAGGAGACTTTGTCTGCAAAGTGTGATTTGTCTATGTCAGTTGATCCTGGGGACTTGGGTGTTGTTAATGCCCTGGGTCTTGTTGCAGGGGATAGGAGAAATTTGAGCAGTGTGCATCATAGGCGTGAGCGTGAGAAGGTGGCTTGTGATGGCTTTTGGTGTCCTCCTACTCTGGGGGAGCTAAAAATCAATACAGATGGGTCATCTAAGGGTAATCCTGGGCATGTTGGAGTTGGTGGTATTGGTAGAGACAACTTGGGAGTGGTGGTGTTTTTCTTTTCTATGTATCGTGGTTTGCATACCAAAAATCTTATAGAGGCTAATGCTATTCTTATGGCGATTGAGCATGTGGTTGGCCTTGGGTGGCGGTGGATTGTTTGAGTCTGATTCTCAGGTGGTTATTGATATGTTGCATGAGCGACAATTGGAGGATGTCAATTGGCAAGTAGCTGTGGTTGTCAAGCAGATTATTTCTATGTGCTCTACTTTGGAGTCCATTGTTTTCCGCCATATTCTGCGGGAGTGGAATAGGGTGGCTGATGGACTGGCTAGATGGGCAATGGAGAGGACTGATTCTTGGTATGTGGATGGTTGGGGCAATCTTCCTAATGACATGGCCCCTGTTCTTGAGTGGGTTGTTGAGGATATGAGGTGCTTCTTGGGTGTGAATTCATGTTTTGTTGGGCCCTTGTGGGTTTATTTCTTTGGACTTTGTATTGTTGTTCTGATTCAATAAAGTTTTTACCCTCTTTTTTAAAAAAATAATAATATTATTATATTATTTATATTAATATTAATATATTAATATATATATATAATTTATTATTAATAATATATTATTTACATTAATATAATTATAATTATATTAAATAAAGCAAAATTTACACAAAACAAAACGAGCACTCAACGGATATTTGTAATGTAGACATAACGGATATATGTTATACCAAGCTTAAAATATACTCGACATGTCTCTAGATATATAATATTTTTGGAGCACAACACGGGTACTCGTGTTGCACAAAACAGATATTCATTTTTTAATAAAACAGATATATGTTATATCAAACTTAAAACATAATCTATTATATTATATATCATCTATTATATATTACATATTATATTATATATTATGTATTATATGATATATTATATATATTACATATTTTAATAAAAGAGGAAATGAGGGAGATAAAGAGAGGTAGGATAGGAGGGATAAGTATAGAGAGTGTTAGGGATGAAGGGAAGGGTAGGTGGAGAGTGGTAGGGTAGGAGAGGTAGGTATAGAGAGAGATCAAGAGAGAGGGAGGGTAGGTGGAGAAAGGTTGTGTGAGGGAGAGAGAGAGAGAAAGGGAGATAGGGAGTGGTAAGGTGGGATGGGGGGTAGGAGATAGGGAGGGAGATAGGGAGTGGGAGGGAGAGGGAGAGAGAGAGAGGGAAGGAGGGAGATAGGGAGTGGTAGGTGGTAGGGATAGAGGGAGTGAGAGAAAGAGGGAATGAGGGAGATAGGGAATTGTAGGGTGGGAGGGATAGAGGGAGGCAGAGAGAGGGAAGGAGGGAGACAAGGATTGGTAAGGTGGGAGGGAGATAGAGGGAAGGATGGAGAGAGGGATTGGTGGGGTCGGAGGGAGAGGGAGGGACGAAAAGAGGAAATGAGGGAGATAAAGAGAGGTAGGATAGGAGGGATAAGTATAGAGAGTGTTAGGGAGGAAGGGACGGGTAGGTGGAGAATGGTAGGGTAGGAGAGGTAGGTATAGAGAGATAAGGAGAGAGGGAGGGTAGGTGGAGAAAGGTTGTGTGTGAGGGAGAGAGGGAGGGATAGGTGGAGGGAGAAAAAGAGAGGAGGGAGATAGGGAGTGGTAAGGTGGGAGGGGAGGTGGGAGATAGGGAGTAGTAGGGTGGAAGGGATGGAGGGAGATAGGGAGTGGTAGGGTGGGAGAGATAGAGGGAGGGAGAGAGAGAGAGAGAGAGAGAGAGGGAGGGGGTAGGGGGAAGGGGAGGGGGGCCAAAAAGATGGAAAGAGGGATATAGAAAGAGGTAGGATAGGTATAAAGAGAGTTAGGGAGGAAGGGAGGGGTAGGTGGAGAATGGTAGAGTAGGATAAGTAGGTATAGAGAGAGATAGGGAGAGAGGGAGGTGTAGGTAGAGAGAGGTTTTGTGTGTGAGGGAGAGATAGGGATAGGTGGAGGGAGAGAAAGAGGGAAGGAGGGATAGAGGGAGGGAGAGAAAGAGGGGAGGGAGATAGGGAGTAGTATGGTGGGAGGGATAGAGGGAGGGAGAGAGAAGGAATAAGAGATAAGGAGTGGTAGTGCGAGAAGGGTAGAGGGAGGGAGAGAAAGAGGGAAGGAGGGAGATAAGGACTGGTAAGGTGAGAGGGATAGACAGAGAGGGAAGGAAGGAGATAGGGATTGGTAGGGTGAGATGAAGAGACAAAAAGAGGGAAGGAGATAGAGAGAGGTAGGATATGAGGGATAAGTATAGAGTTAGGGAGGAAGGAAGCGATAGGTGGAGCGTCGTAGGGTAGGATAGGTAGGTATAGAGAGAAATAGGGAGAGAGGGAGGGGTAGGTGGAGAGAGGTTGTGTGTGTGTGTGAGAGAGAGAGGGGGGGGGAGAGAGAGGGGGAGGGAGGGGACGGGAGAGGTAGGTGGAGGGAGAAAATGAGGGAAGGAGAGAGATAGGGAGTTGTAGGGTGGAAGGGATAGAGGGAGGAAAAGAAAGAGGGAAGGAGGGAGATAAGGAGTGGTAAGATTGGAGAGAGGGAGATAGGGAAGGGGGCAGATAGGGATTAGAGTGGGAGGGAGAGAGGGAGGGAGAGAAAGAGGTAAGGAGGGAGATAGGGAGTGGTAGGGTGGGAGGAATAAAAAGAGACGGGAGGGAGTTAGGGAGTGGTAGGGAGGGAGGGATAAAGGGAGCGATAGAAAGAGGGAATGTGGGAGATACAAAGTGGTAGGGTGGTAGGGAAAGAGGGAATACAATATATTATTAGATATATTTAATATTATAATATTTATATAATATACATATAATATTTTAATGTGGGTCGTTGGGCAGGCAACTTTCCACACTAATGGTTGTGGAAAGTCTAAGTCAAAGATATAGTTGGTGATTGATAATCCTGACTGCTTGGTTTGCTATGCCTTCACAACATTGTTGCTGCTCTCCACAAATGGAGTTGTGGAGATCTTCCTCAGAGAACGACCAATGACCTGGAGAGGTTTGGCTGAGGTGGCACTATTGGCGGCCACCTTAGTGTTGCAACTTTTGTGGGTGGTGAGACGGCGGATGAATGAATAATAATTATGTCCTGACACAAATTAATTATGAAGTCTTGTTGATTAAATGATGATGGTGTAAGAGGTTATATGAAACCAACATTCAGAGATCGGACAGTCCTTTCACTTGCGCATAGGGATTATACGTTATGGTTTTCTTGCGTGAGCTAGAGCTTTTACATTGTTTACAGGTTGGATTTATGCAGGGCACAAACAAATATGCTCAATTTAATAGTAGAAAGGACTGATCTTGACATCTTACACGATACTCAATTATCTCATGAGCACACAACAATTAATTACTTTTTCTTTATATTTGGCAAAAGTTGTGTGATCAAGTTAATTGTGAGCATAGGCAATTGTGGTGAATGATGGTTGAGCTATCAAAGTTTGTGGTGAGAATGTCTGTCGAGACTTTGATGAGCATTGGTGCGAACATGCCAATCCAATTGGATAGTGTGGTGAGGCAAATGGCGTTTCACAGGGCGATCACTAACTAGAGGCTCAAGCACATCCTCACCAAATTCGACTCTCTCAGCTTAGCTACGGTGAAAATTATATTGGGGAAAGGTTTCCTGGAAGACAAGGAGTTGTATCGTGTGGACACCAATATCACATCGCGGTTCCTAGCGGTTTTGTTGGATATAAGAGTGGTGAAAGGTGATGTCAAGGCTCTAATAAGGAAGATCTTTAAAGCAGATTTGTTGGTTGGATTAGATGAAATTCTCTATCTTGCCTCCTCGGGACTTGGTGTTCCTCGACCACATAACATGGCCTTGCTTCATGTGCCGAGGGAGGTGGTGAAATCTTACCCCTTCCTGCTTGACCTTAAGGGTATGGCTTTGGTGGAGCATAAACAGATGGTTGTGATTAGGGTTGGTTATTTGCAGAAGGCGTTAAAGCTCCCTCCTACTCAAAGCGGTAATTGGGTTTCAGATTTCAGGTCATTTGCTCTTGCTCATGGGTTCCTTGGCTCGGGTTGATCTAGTTAAGTCTATTGTTAATTTTTTTGTCAAATAGTCTATACTAGGTTTATGTATAGTCCGGTGTTGGGTTGTTTTTTTGGGTATAGCTCTCAGTTGTGGTCGAGACCAATATGCCTGGTAGTGGTTTAAAATATGCATCCCTGTGTTATGATGCATAGTCTGGTGGAAATGCAACGATTGGAGGTGGATATGTAAACGAATTGGGGTAGAGTCTCTGTATTTTGGTCTCCTGCATAGCAAATGATATTGTATCTTTTTTGCTATATCAATATAATCCCTTTCTTATGTATAAAATAAACATATAATATTTTAATATTTATAATTAAAAAAAGGATGCCCTTTCCATCAAATCATTTTTATAATATATTATATTATTATATATATTTAATATTATATTTATATTTAATATAACATTAAATATTTATATTAAATATAATGTATATTATATTAATATTTCCTACAATTTATTATTTATCATATATTATATTAAATATATGTTAATATATAATATATATTATATACATATTATATATATTTGTAGTGTAGAAAAATGTATCCCTTTATATTTTCACACTTGTTTGGGCCCTCCTAATTAAAATGGACTTAATAATGTCTTAATTTAGTGTTCAAAAATGTATCCCTTCACATTTTTCACATTTGTTTGCGCCCTCTTAATTAAATTGAGCTTAATTACGCCTTAATAAGCCCTTCTATTCATTTACAAGCTTAAAAAATTGCATTTTCTGAGGGGAAACCCAACAATAATTAATGTCAATACATAACACTTTACCTTGAGCAATGTATGTTCCAGGAATAAGGACCTAAAACCCATTTGCCCATGGGCGAATGGGTCCTCTCCAGGCCTTTGAACCTAAATTTAAAATATGTTTTTGGTGGTATTTTAAGGTCCCCAAATCCATATTTCAATGTCAGCTTGTGATATTTGAATTTCGAGAAATTAAGAATGCATACCTATAAATACAAGGTTATTTCACTAAGTTTCACCTAGCATTTTGATGAGAGCAAAAGTATAGAAAAGTTGATGATCAAGAGCATTCAAGAGCAGATATATCAGAGATTTATTGCAACATTCAAGGTTTAATCATCATGTCAAAGTCTTCTTGCATCATGCATGTTTTTATAGCTAACATTGTGATGTAGGAGTGCTGGAAAAAAAATTGAGTCCACTTTCTGGCCAAAAAGTAGAAGTGTTCACCTAATTTTCAGAATTTGACACATTTGACCTTAAAATTTGAAACACTTAGAGATGGAATCTTGAAAAAAGTCACTAACACAATATAATACTCGGAGTCTGTTTTCCAAATATGTAATTTATTTCAATACATAGATGCTACAAATTGATTTTCAATAAACGTTTCTAAAAACGACGTTTGAAAGTCACTTTTTTTAACCATACCATGCACATGTACGTCATCCATATTTTGACATAAATAATCATATTTTTTAAATCTTTTTTGCAAAAAAAAGTAACTCACTAAAGCATATTTTTTATATTTTTTGTAATTTTTTATTGAATATTCTTTTTGTTAAATTTTTATTAGCCATATTTGTCGTTTTGAAAAAATTTTCGTGTACGTCACACATAAGATGACCTAAACTTATCATTTTTTTAATTTTTTTAAATTGAAAAGAATTGTCTAAAGTACATTTTCATGCAATTCGTTTTACAAAGAAATATTTCAAATTTATGGACCAATTTCATCATAAATTAATTGAAAAATAGAAAAAATAGTTCAATTGTAAAAAAAAAAATACATATTTGGAATCTACACTATCTCATCTATAATGGCTTTTAATTTGGTCAAAAAGTTCTGCAAAAAAAGTCTGCAAGCATATGTCCAAAGTCACTATTTTCCTATGACATTGTCAAGATCTTCAACTTGTAGGTCAAACCAAGTCCACAACCTAGGTTCGGGTCTCCAAAGCTTTTTTGAACCAAAAAACAAGCCAAAAACCCGACCAAAAATTCAAATTTTAAGAAACGAATCTCATTTTGTAAATCGGGATCTTGTTTCCTAAAATTTATTATTTAGACCATTGAAATAGAAACAAGATCTTGTTTTATAAATGCGGTCTCATTTACTATGGGATCCCAATTATAAAACGAGATCTTGTTTCTATTTTGACTGTTTTTCTTTTTAATTTTTCTGGTAAAATTTTACTATGAATTCTACAATTTGACATGTATGACCAATTGTGACAAATTCACCTAGTTTCGATCAAGTTTTGTCTTTACAAGTCTTCAACTTGCAATTTGAATTGAATTTTTGAAAAAATGTGTCATTGGAACAGTTTTAACAGTTTTTTGAGTGGAATTGTGTTTGTTTTCTACTCATTTAGAAGAACAAAAGAGGAAGACTTTCACTATTGACTTTCATTTTTGCTTGAGAATTTTATAATCATGGGTTCACAAACTCGTAATAAGAGGAAAGATAGGAAGGTATTGACCCCAGAAAAAATTGAAGCAAAGAGAGAGAAATAGACAAAAAGGAAAAGAGATAGAAGAATGAGGATTCGACCAATGAATAATGTTGAAGCATCCAATTCCACAACTATTGAAGATAAAAACATTGAGGAGACCATAGTTGTAAACAATGTTAATTTGCAAGAAGTCAATTTGGAAAATAATATGATTATACAAACTAGTCCTAGTGTGTCTGCAAATCCCCCTTCCAATGCTATGGAGAATGTTTCAATAGGCACAAATCCATATACGTCTTCAAATCCACATTTTAGTGAAATGAAAACTATTTTGTAGAAGTTTTATAAGATGTTGGATTTAAGGATGATGACATTGATAATATTCATAGAGAAAAATATTTTATACAAATTGTTGAAAATGAATTTGAAAATAAAAATGAAAATCATTTAAATGTTGTTGAAAATGAAAATGAAAATCATTCTGTTCAAAATGAAAATGAAAATCGTTTTGTTGATGTAAATGAAGATGAAAATGAAAATCCAAGATGTGATGTTGAAAATGATTGTTTTTTTTAAAAAATTGAAAGTGATGTTTTCAATAATCTTCCTGTTAAGATTTCTTAGAGACAAATAAGAACGCATGCCGATAGATTATACAAAAAATTATTTTATCGTAAAACTTTCATTTCAATGTCAACTAATGATGCAATTGATGAGAATGCAAAAAATGAGAAAAGTAATGAAAAAGTTAGGCATTTTTGTTAAACCAAGAAGAAAAGATCAATCAATAAAATGTTATGTCTATTGTTGCTAGTGCCATAGAGTCTATTCGAAAAAATAGTCGATCTAAACATAAGAATGGAGCAAGAACAGATATAACTGTTATAGTTAATAAAGCATTTTTTAATAAAAGAATGGTAAGCAATATTAGTGAAATTCTAAAAAAACATCCTAAAACATTGTTAAGATCGGCAAAAAAAAAATGTATAGAAAATGATCCAATCAACCAATGTTGGAGTTTTAGTGGTCAGCTCCTAGGTCTGACATGAAATTGAATGTTGAAATTAAATCTTTGATTGAAAAATATTGGCATGATAATACTAGGGTATCATCTAATGCTAGAGATGTTTTAAAATTAAGAGTGGGGTCCAAAGTTCACGCTCTTCACCCAAAACACCTTTTAGATACAACACAAACTGAATTTATAGAAAAAAATTTGATGATTTAGTGTTACCTAGTATTATTAAAATAAGTCAAAGGTCTTTTAAAAAATGTAAACTTTGGTATGTAAAAATTAATAAGCAACGAATATCTTGTTGTTGTAAAGCACATGTTCAATTTTGTTATTTTTATGATGTTTTTCAATATATACATTGTAGTTTACATACTAACATGATTATGCAAAAATGTGGTATTAATATGCCACATAAAACAATAATGGAGTTTATATCAAATTTGTTTTGTGAAAACTCTAATAGGAAATTATTTTATTTAACTTCATGTATTTTTGGACAATGCACTAGTTGTGGCAATATTTCATTCTTAAGAGTTTGCATGTAAGAAAATGTTGATAATGATTTTGGACAACAATTAGTGGATGTTAAAAGATTTAAGAGTGTTGAGTATTCTTTAAAAGATGGAAAAACTGGAAAGCGTTGCGATTTAATTACAAAAAAAGTTAGTGTACATGCATTCACATCAGAATTTAAGAGTAAGATTGTACCAAAATATGTCAAGCACTTTCAACATGCTCGATCGTTTGATGGCCAATTTCATGCATGTAGAAACACATTTTTAGTTGGTACTATACTATCAATGGTTGATTTTGCAGAAAACTATACTCTAACTCCGCAAGAGGAAGTTCAATCACAATATTACAATTCAGTGCAAGTGGTTATGTTTGTTCATATTGTTTATAGACATGCAGATGATAATACAGATGATGATAGAAAAGTTTTGAGGGAGTATCATTTCTATTTGAGTGAACCGGTTACAATCGTCGAAGTTTGTTCAATATTGTTTCAATATATTTTATACAAACTTAAGAGAAAGATGAATCCAAATGACTGAACATCTCGTATGGTCAAATAATTGTACAGGACAATTCAAAAATGCTCGAATGTTCTATTGGTTAAGTAGAATTGACAAGGAACATAATGTCCAACATATGAGGATTTTTTTTTAAGTTGGACATGGTAAAGGAGAACATGGAGTTGGTATGTGTGTTAAAAGAATTCTTGCTAGAGAACAATTGAAATTTGATGATGTAGTAAAATTTAAATATGCACACAGGATTGTGGATTGGTGCAATACAAGATTATCTACACCTGATTCAAGCGAGTACTTTATAGTTCGCTGATTCTTTTGGTTGGTTGAAGAAGAGAATATTCTACATAGACGTGATTGCGAAACAATCAGTGGATCTACTAAATGGCATTCATTTAAGAGTTCGAATGCAAGCACGTGGACTATATGGACAAAGGAGCTTGCATGTTTTTGTCAGTTTTGTATTTCAGGAAATTGGAAAGCATGTGAAAAACATAATGAATTGAAGAGTGGAAGCAAAGATTGTTGACACCTACACAAGCACAAGATCAATATGAAAGAACAATTTAAGACAATGATCAAGTGTTTGCATCAAACGATTATGACCATGTTTTAGACCTTGTACAAGAACATAGTTTAATTCAATTTATTTCACTTTATTACTATTTTTTAATACTTTTATTTATTTATATACATATGAATAGATGTATGTAGTTTGGTCAAATTATATGGACACATACAAGTTATCAAATCATTTTTTGTTTGTAGGACATGTGTATGTTGTTGCACTTGAGGAGAATGAAGAGGAAATAGGATATTGGTTGGCTCGTTATGTGGAGACTAAACATAAATTAATAGCACCTCGAGAAGATGATGGGTATCATTATCCAATAGGTACATTGATCCCCTTAAGGCATCCCCTTAAGCAAATTTTGATAACAAGTCTTTGATCCCCTTAAACAAATTTTGAGTTCTTAATTTGATCCCCTTAAGCAAATTTTGAGAACTTCATTGATGATGGTTATCATGTTATAAAATAGGTTCGATGGTAGTTGTTGGCACTTGGCTACGAAAATACCTAATAAGGAAGAATGGTCTGCCTGCATTTGAAGATTATGAAATACATAAGAAGATTATACACTATTCACATTTGGTGGCAACAAATATAAAACTAGCGAGGTATCGTGAAAAACCTACAAATAAAGAGCTATGGACAATTTCTATGGAAGAACATGAGACAATCATAGATGCATTGCAAAAAAGAGAGGATGCAAATGGTACAATGGAATAAGCAAATACAGGTAAATATAGTTTTAGTTTTATAGTCCTTTTAAATAGACTAAATACATGTTTTGATATTGCTTGTGTTATTAGTTGAAATTGATTTAAATTGTCCTTGTATATCCTTAAGCCATCATCACAAATTCATCACATACTTTCATTAAGGTCCTAGGACAAAATGATGGCTTTAGGGTTTAGGGTTTGGGGTTTAGGGTAATAGGATGGCTTAAGGGGATCTATGAATTAAGGTCCTAGGACAAAACGATGGATTTAGGGTGTAAGGTTTAGGGTAATATGATGGCTTAAGGGGATTTATGAATTAAGGTCCTAGGACAAAATGATGGATTTAGGGTTTAGGGCAATAGGATGGTTTAAGGGGATCTATGAAGTAAGGTCCTAGAACAAAATGACATGGCTTAAGAGAATAAAATTTGGTGAAGTTTCCCAAGGCAACCAAATTTCATTAAGGTCGTAAGACAAAATGATGGCTTTAGGGTTTAGGGTTTAGGGTAATATGATCGCTTAAGGGGATCTATGAATTAAGGTCTTAGGACAAAATGATGGATTTAGGCTTTAGGGCAATAGGATGGCTTAAGGGGATCTATGAAGTAAGGTTCTAGGACAAAACATTTGATGGCTTAAGGGGATAAATTTGGTGAAGTTTGAGATAGTGCTTTTAGCTTTAACTAATTTTTTTTACATCAACATCAAACTACAAATAGACCATAAATAATGAAGCACTACCTTTCTCAACTCTATGTGTTTACTAAAAGTTAATATTTTAAAGGGTCTTCAAAAGAACTTGCGATGTTCTATAAAACATTTATTGGTTGAGCTACTCATGATAACTACAATGTTAGTTACATTTTGAAACATAAAAGGCTTCCAAAATGAGTTCCTTCCAAATAATGGACTTGATAGAATCTGAAAATGTTGAAGTTTGGGTGGCCCTTGGAATAATGGACTTGCAAGTTAGTGAAAAAGGTAGTGTTCATAAAGGAATGGAAAAGATGCATAGAGCCTTTGAATTATATACATGTATTGTGCAATGGCATTGAATCATTTAGCAAACCATTTTTTCTTCACAGAACAACATTTTCTTGTGGAACAATTGATTGAGATAGCTCTTGTTTCAACTAACCAACCTCTCATGAAATCTCATTCATATTATAATCTTGCATGATCTTATCATGAGAAGCCTTCATCCTCCCCTTCCATGAGAAGCCTCTCTTAAAATGTTTGAGACCTTAACACCCCTAACAAGAGGAAGGTGGGAAGGCTCTAGGCTATAGTTTAATCACTAAATATTGAATGTATATTATTGTTATATTTGGTTGCCTCGGGAAACTTCACCAAATTTTGAGAACTTCTTTGATCCCCTTAAGAAATGTTATATTAGGACCCATTAAGACATTAGTTTAGGGTTTAGGGTAATAGGATAGCAAGTAAGGGGGTTAATATTTTTGATTCATTACATATGCAAGAATTATTAGTTTATGAATATTTTTGAATTTATGAATAGATTGACTATTTCCTTATATTACTTTTATGATTGAGGAATTAAGCACACAACTATAAATTAGCCCACTTTTGACAATTTAAGATAGTCTTTATGGTCTAACCTTGAATTTATAGAAATGCATATATTTAGGGAAAATTAAAATGTGTCTTGACAAGTTGTTGGAGCTAGATCTTAAAATTTGGTTACTGAATCCTTGATTAGTATTGGTAATTTCTATTCCTTCCCTAATTGTCTTCAAAGTCTATGAATAAAACGAGTGGAAATATAACCTATGACCATAGTTGGATTGATTTTCTATCTGGATCAAGTCAATCATCCATAGTAAATTTGAGGATTGTTAAGCATTCAAGCGTAGGGAAAAATGATTCATTGATCCTAAACTAGCTACATTATTCTTGGGAACAAGGTCAACAAAACCTTTAAGAGGTGAGTCAATGTAGAGTTATTTTAAGAGTATTTTCCCATATAATTATTGAGTAATGATCTTTAACTCGTGAACCAAGTTTTATAATGCTCTAGCTAAATACCTTGCACACATGGGTTTGAGCCTAGGCTTCACACATGTAAATACTCATTGAAGATCCGTAAAAGTAGAATATATATCACTACCATATGAGTATATGAGTGATCATAAAATTATGTTGAGGTCTCTACTCTTCTAGTGAGGAAATTTAACTATCTACTCAATTTAACAATCATGATTTAAATTGAACATATTATGGCATAGTATCATGTTGTAAGATAGTATGAATCATAATAGATGCATAAGGCCCATATTATTAACTCAATTAAGGTACCACATACAATTACCCTTTAATTGGCCATTAGAAAACAATATCAAACACCAAAGTACATGTTAAATATTTTTCATTGTAAGGTAAAAATAATAATTTAACATCTCAGGGTTCACCCTGTAGTGCAACGGTAGTTGCAACACCGTGTTGATACGGTGGTCATACGTTCGAGTCTCACCGGGAAGGCATTCGTTGATACGAAAGGCTACGTGAGGAGAAGGCAGGCCAAATGATCTGTGGTGGACCGACGACGACAGTGGATCTGACCAAAAGGAGTATGAAGGACAGAGGACAAGAGACAAAAAGGATGGAGGATGCAAAGGACTATCAGAGGGTGAATGGCGCGCTTGGAGCACGGGAATGTGCAGGTGGGCTGGAAGAGTGAGCCAACTGGAGGGTGGACGGGGGTGGTAGGGGAGACAAGACAGGCACCGAGGTGGAGAGATAAGGGGAGAAGAGGAGAGAAGGAGGCTGCGGGAGGGAGGAGTGGAGAGATAAGGGGAGAAGAGGAGAGAAGGAAAGGAGGCTGCGAGAGGGAGGAGTGGAGGGGAGAAGAGGAGAGAAGGAAAGGAGGCTACGGGAGGTAGGAGGAGGCGAGATAAGGGGAACGGAGGATTGTGCTGGGAGGCGGGAATGAGAACGGAGATTGGAGGGGAGAAGAGAAGAGAAGACGGGTATTGACGAAGGAAAGCCTGAGGAGGAAAGGAAAATTGATACAACTGGATGAGACAAAATCAGGGATGTAATTGGGGATGGGGTCCCCCATTGTGACCCCACTGGTTCATAGCTCCACTCAAAAGCGTTCACCGATCAAAAAAAAAAAATTTAACATCTCAATACAACATAATGAAGCATCATAAATTATGCATACATTTAGATCTATTAATTTATCATGTGGTAATAAATACATAAACTACTTGAGCATAATCCATAATAGAAACACATAATTTATATCAATTCTAACAATCCACTAGTCCCATAGTAAGGTTTAACATATTGTTTTCTAATCTAATTATATCTATGTCCATAACGTTTAATTGATTGTGTCTCAACATGTCTAGATAACTTAATGAATACACATTTAAATTTATAATATTTATCAAATCCTATTTCATTGTCAATATCACGAACCCTAATTTACTATGTATCAACCTAAATCTATGGAATAATTTCTTCCATAGGCATGCCTCCATACTCGTCTCCATACAATGCAAATGAAATTTAAAACATAAAGCAATGCAAATGATTTTTTTTCCATTTTCAAATATTCAAGCTTGAAATCAGAGTTTTCAAATAGAAAATTTTTTGTTTGATTTCAATTTAGGGTTTTTCAAATGCAAAATTTTTTGTTTGAATTCAATTTAAGGTTTCAAAAAGCAATTAGGTTTTCAATGCAATTTTTTTTGTTTGATTTCAATTTAGGGTTTTCAAATGCATTTTTTTTGTTTGATTGAACAATTTAGGGTTTCAAAAGGTAATTTTTTTTCTTTGGTTACAATTTAAGATTGATTCTTTTGTTTCTTTTCAATATCTAGGGTTTTATTTCATGTTTTCTTTTGATTTCTACAAATCACCATTTCTTTTATTACAGGTAAGGAAAAATGCAAAAAACTCCATAGAAATTGAAAAAATACATACTAAAATCTAACTTTGTATTAAAATTTTCAAAAAAAATCGAAAAATGCAAAAATTTGGGGTCATTTTCTCTTCCTCAACCGAGATCCCATGTGCACAAGTGAAAATGAGTGTCGTTTCATTTTTAAAAATAAACAAAATACCATTATAAAATGGGATCTCGATTTTTACAAAACGGGATTCCGATTTGTTAAAAGCACAATCCCCTTTCCCAAAGGCCAGTAGGACACCATTACTAAACGAGATCCCATTTTTTAAAAAATGAGATCCTATTTTGATTTTAGGCTCGGGACCCTAAACCTAAACAAGATCTCATTTTTTTTAAGCCAATTTTTGGTTTTTGTCTAAGGCAAAAACTTCCACATTTCGTGGACTCATCTTCTTGTATTTACCCCAATATCCATGCCAAGAAAACCCATTAGAAGTAAATGGGGATTGAACAGCTTGAAACAAAAGGAGTAGAGCAAACATAGACCATATTAATGTTTACAAAATATCAAATTAAACAAAGCATGAAACATTTTGAAACAAAAATTATTTAATCAAAATATAATAAAGTACAATATAATCCAAATAAAAAATATGCAAATAGGTATTAGATACTTGCATTGAGAGAAACCCAAATGAGCAAAACATAAAAAAGGCATGAACTAGAAACGTTTCCCACAAATTATTAAGAAAGATCAAAACAAGCTTTAAAATAAATTAATAATATACAAATATTCATACCAAGAATACTCATTAAGAGCAAATGGGGATTGGAAAATTAAAAACAAAAAGAGCAAAGAAAACATAGACCACATCTAACCAAAACTCACATAGAAATTAATTTAGAATCTTTCAAACAATTTTATTTGAAATATTAATGTCTATAAATGATCAAATTAGATGAATACGGGTTGAATGACATCTAATAGAAATAAAATAAAAATCTCACACAAGGCAAAAGACAAGCATGATATATTAAAAACATTAAAAAAAGGTAAAATAATTGTAACTATTACTATCAGTTGCAAATGACCAAAGAAAGAAAGACAAGGTTGAATAAACGTCACATAGTCTAAAAATTAAATCCATTTGTTAACGCAAAAAATTATCAATACAAAGCATGAAAAATATTGAAACAAAAATTATTTAATCAAAATATAATAAAGAATAATATAGTCCCAATAAAATTATGCAAGTAGGTATTAGATAGAGAAAGTCAAAAAATCAAAACAGAAAAAAAAATAAACAAGAAACATTTTCAACAAATTAAAAAAAAAAAATCAAAACAAACGAGTGTTATACAAATATCCATGCCAAGAAAACTCATGAAGAGAAAATGGGGATTGAATAACTTGAAAGAATAGTAGAGAAAACATGGACCACATTGTAAAATCCCCATCTTGGGCACAATAATTTTTTTTTTTTAATAACAAAGCACAACTACCAACTTAAATGATTGAGCACCTTCTAAGAAGCTTAACAGTGGTAACTTCAATACTTCACCATTCCCATGGTGGCATCAACTCATTCTTGCCAAGTATATGTTTGCACAAAAAAGTGATACAGTCCCAAGGTTAAGGTCTTTCCTAGACCTACGACCTAAGCCTCAAGGGTTCATGATGACCCTACCTATGTATCCCCTCGTGGGAATCAGAGGCATCGTAGTTCGCTCCACAATGACAGGGAGTTTTATCTCACCTCTTGTATGAAATCTGTTATCTCACTTTTAACCCATTACTATTAATTTAGTACATGTAAGCTATCAACATAATCAATTATAATATAATGATAATAATCTTTCCATCAAGTGTTGGGTTCATACCAAACATTACCAAACCTTAGTGTACAGATATTCACAGTACTCACAAAAGGTCATTCATACCATAATCTCAAATATTATACCCAATGGCTATCATAAGCATACCCTCATATACACAAGTTGATTAGCTCATACACTGTATAAGTACAACAATGATTGGATCATACACAGATCACAAGTACAACAATGACTGGATCATATACAGATCATAAGTACAACGGGATTAGCTCATATGTACATCACATGTACAACAATTATTATCTCATTTGCATATCATAATTATATTAGTAATTAGCTCCCGCATATATCGCAAATACTCAGTGACAAGCTTCATCATACATCACATAAACACAGTGATAAGCTCCACCATACATCACATAACATAATAACAATGGCTGACTAACACATTGCAATGGCTAACACATGCCCATAATGAATCACAGATAGAAAGAATATTGGTGCATTGCACACTACACCATGGGTCCATCATTTCCACCGATCTTCTACACCATTGGACAAATGGGAAGAGGATTTGGTGCATCTTATATTACACTGTGGGTTTGTCATCAACCCCCACAAGGCTAAGTATATAGTCTAACAATTGGGAGGGGATTCGGTGCATCTCATTCTACATCGCAGGTCCATCCACCATCCCAAGGGTATTCCCCAAGTAGTGAACTTACTAAACCCAGTGGATTCTGACTTCAATCGCATATAGGCCACCGGCAACAAGTCTGTCCACCCAAGAAGTAGCTCCCGACATATACCACCTTGTGACCATAGTGGTATGGTCAACTATTTTCTTCTCAATCTCAAGTAACACATGGCATCGGTCACTTTCGTGCATACTACTGACAGCCAGTGAACCCCATCAATACGTGATTAGACCTAGATAATCGTTACCCGCATAGATGGGTCCCTACCCGTGTAACCGCTACGGTCGTATCATAACCAATGTAGTCTACTACATTCACCTCTGTGAACCAAGTGAATGCTGACTAATCCCTAGCAGTAGCCCAAACATCGGTCATTGGCATGGTTCAATGACTGCTTGTCACTGCTCAAATATCTCGGAAGGTTCACTCTTGGGCAAGTCATACATAACATGAATCACAACCTCAATCCACAAATACACAAGCCTATACCTAAACAGATAGATATGGAATTGAATTACATAGAAACATAAGATATACATGGAACCTACACGAGATGGACTTTACACCCCATGTACATATAATCAAATACCCATTACAAAGTAGTCAATCTTCACTTATTACATAAAAGCATATTATGTGTTAAGTACACAATATTAGATTCCCTTAACTTTCTCATACCCCATCTGATACCCATTCAACCTCAAATTGAAGCCTACTAAAAAGAGAAGGTCAAACCAATCAAGAACAACCCTGACATTTGGGAGTTATCCCCCCTAGAGCCTCCCCCTACAGACTTGTAGTCACAAGGGCATCCTTCGCCCAAGGACCGCCTATGCTCCCGCTTCCAAACAGGTCAAAGTCACACATAGTTCTCACCACAACTCTCAAAGGATACCTACGCACTGGTCACGACACTTCCATCCACACATACAAAATATTAATTTAAACCTTACCATGGCTATCATTCCTCGTTCAATGTGAGTATCCTTAAACCCCTTACAATTTCCTATCAAGGATATTGTGCTACATTTGGTATTCTAATGATAATAACATATAGTTTTCAACATAGGGTTCTACACATATTACTATTCTCTTACATGGAAGAATAAGGATTCATTAGGTTTTGATAAGAATATTGTTATCCATGATATCTCTCTCTCCAAGCATGGAGATTCAAGCATACAAGAGTATAGGTTGCCATACAATCTAGACTCAGTCTAAGGATTGGTTAGCAGTAAAGAGTGTACATCCTTTAATAATAGTAGTCAAAATATTGTTGAATATGCATTAGTTATGCTGAAAGCCTAAACATGGGTCCAGGTGGGGTTTCCCACCCATAATATGGTTCTATATAATAAAATATTATAATCATATAAAACATCCTTCTAAACCTCAGAATACCTAGAACAATAAATACACTTGATCTACCCATGATCAATGTCTGAGTCATACTATACCATTTATATCATTGTATGAAGATGGTATGGGATAGGACCATATATGAGATTACTCAAATGGTTCAATTCAACATGCTAAGATGGCATGTTACTAAGAACAAGGTTCTATAATAGCATTTTCATGTAATGGTCCCTATTATCATACATCTACATATTTCGCTAGGCATCAAAATACCACCCATCATAAACAATATACCTTGGACCATAGTGTCTTACAAGAGCAAATCCTCCAAATTGATTATATACACAATAATTATGTAATACATCATAGTCATTATAAAATAAGTTCAATATCGACTTTCTTATAATCTAGGGGTCAATAGATATCTTCTAATCATATTAAACCTTCAACCTAATGCACAAGTACCATTCTAGACTTTTATAGCCTATGTTAGTTTTGCATTAAACAGGGAGGATAAAATCACATTAAAGGAATCATATTACACATTTCCATTACAATAGGATTTCTTAAATGGTCCATAATCGCATGCATCTTGATATCTTCTCAATACGACTAACACTTTTAAATAGACAAATAAAAATGACAACCATCATTTTACCCTTTACAACTTTCAAATCATTACATGTTCTCTAGGGTATTCCCTTGACACGAAATTTCCCTTAAATATGAGTTTAAGTATAGATCAGAATTTACAGACTAGCAAGGAATAAACACAATATATTGGCATTCAACACATTTCTATAACATCTAAATAGGTGTCTAGCAGACACAACTATATTAATTGTTTATTGGCACATTATGAATTAACACCATTTGTGGTGTTCATAGTATTTCTTAATAAAGCCAAAATATCACTATTCCCACTATTACTCAGATAGAGTTTTTGTTTGAATTTAAAGCAAGATATCCTTAATCTCAAGGATACAATTAAAATAATCTCATACTTGTAATTTCATAATATCTCAACCCCAACGATTTTTCCAATAAAAAATCTTTTAATTTCCACTCCAAATTATATTATAACCAAGTATATCTTATACAATTAAGACCCAGGGTGAAGCATAAATACAAAATATACCCACCCTTTTCTTTCTCTATATACACTATAACATTCAGAGATGCATCAACTAATAGTATGATGAAACATCAATAGACTTATGATCTCCTAATCAAACACATTGAGAAAAGTTCCACAGACGATTTTATCTAAAGCAATTTTTAGCCATTAACCTTCTGAAACAATAAAATGTGAGTAAGCAAAACTTCAACGGAAAGAGAGTATCACAGAATCAACACTATTTAAAGAGAGTAAATATGGAGTATACTTAACTGAGTATCCAAACCCCATTCCAATCTCTAATGGCATCATAGGCAGGGTCAATGTGGGCAAAGGATGTTTGGTTCTTTTATTTTCTCCTTTGCATATGCCAATTGCTTTTGCTTGAATGTTTTTAAGGCCTTTACAGCAGGTCAATTAGGGCATATCCTACCCTTTGAGTGCCATCTCTTCACTCGGACTCCCTCCTACTTTGTTCCCCTCCTCTACTTCTCACATCCTGAGGGTAATATGGCACCCAAATTGTCTCCATACTAACCACGTCCAGCACTCCATTCACCTTCCTTCTCCACTTAACTCTTTCTCATGATTTATTCTCGTCCATTCTCAAGCACCCTTCTACAGTCCCACGTGATTATGCTTCCCCTCCTCATGCCATTCTCTCTCTCGTCCAAAACTGGTTGTCTCGAACTCACTTGTTGCCTCCTTATTTTCACTCCTTGTGTTACTCTCCCTATTCTCTCTCCTACGCAATTTTGGTGCCTTCTTTTCCCCATGTTCCTCTGCAACACCCAATCTAATCATCATCTTGCAATTCTAGATGGCTCCCATTCAATTCTTTTGCCCACTCTCACAATGCAATCTTGGCCACGTCCCTCTCTTATGCTCTCCTCTCCACACGCCTACAATTCCTATCGAAAACAACTCCTCCATTTAGATGAAGGGCTGCAAGGGTTTTCAGATTTCACGGGACTTCCTTTCCATGTACAATTTCTTCTCGAAAACTCTCCCTGAAGCACCGGCCAAAAAATGGAACGGTCAAGAATTGATATTTTTTGTTTTTTGGTACTTACACCCACTAGCTACCTTGGCTTGAAAGTTTCTTAAGACGATTAAGTGATTATGGATGCCTATGCTTCTTGTCAATATGCCCATGTCCTATTTTTTTAGTCTTACCCCATTAATAATAAGGGGTGTCTAAACTTCACGTGGTGTCCATGCCTTATTTATGGCACGACACCCCTTACATCCTACGCACCATTTATTAAGTGACTAGAATCTTTCAAATTTTAGTTTCAAATTTTAATGTCTATGACTGATCAAATTAGACAAATAAGGGTTGAATCACATCAAATAAAAACAAAGAGGAAATCTCACTCAAAAAAAGAGATAGAAAAGATATATCGAAAAAATAAAAAGAGATAAACATAAAATTTAAAATAAAATAAAGCTTAAAAGTTAAAACAATTGTAAATATTATTATCAACAAATGACCCAAGAAAGAGAGTCAAGATTGAAGAAAACACACATGGTCTAAGAATTAAACCCATTTGTTAACACAAAAAATTATCAATGTATTTAGCATGAAATGTATTCTATTATTTTTTTGTCGACTCACGGGTATCCTCGTGACCCAACCCAACATCCAATTGACCTTGCCTTGGCCTTACATATTGCCAAGTTGGGGTTAAGGAAGGTTGAGCTGACACGAGACTAATTTCTCTTGGGAATGCACGTAATCATGCTAAAGAAAGAAAGTCAAGATTGAAGAAAATACGCATAGTCTAAGAACTAAACCCATTTGTTAAGACAAAAAATTATCAATATATTTAATGTGAAATGTATTCAAAAAAAAAAATTGACTCAAAGTTATCACCGCGACCTAGCCCAACGTTCAACTTGCCTTGCCTTGGTCTTACATATTGCCAAGTTGGGGTTCAAGAATGGTCTTACATATTGAAGATGGTCGGACAATTTAATGGTTCCCAGAACCTACGGACTAAAGTGGCTGGTCCCAGTTCCCCAGGGGTTGAGTCCAGGGTGGGTGAGACGGAATAAGATGGCCCAGTTTCCAGATGTTCGCGGGGGCTGGGGTTTGAAGTCCGACAATTCCCTGTCTCCCTGGGGTTGAAGTTGGGGTTTAAGAAGGGGTGAGCTGAGGCAAGACTAATCCCCTAGGGATGCACCGCAAACCACGTGCATCAAGATGTATTCAAAATATATTATTTTATCAAAAAATAATAAAGTAGAATATAACCCAAATAAAATTACTCTAATGATACTTGCATCAACATAAAGTTGAATAAACCAAACAAAAATAATACATAAAAAAAAATATTTCCAACAAATTAATAAAAAAGATCAAAAGAAGTTTTGAAAAAACAATGAGTGTCATATAAATATTTCATACCAAGAAAACTCATTAGGAGCAAATTGGGATTTTGTACAACTATTTGAAGGAAAAGGAGTACAACAACCATAAACCATATCCATCCAAAACTCAAATACAAATTAAACTTAAAAACTTACAAACAATTTTAGTTTGAAATTTTAATGTTTATGAATGATCAAATTAGACAAATAAGGGTTGAATGGCATCCAATAGAAACAAAATAAAAATCTCACTCAAGGCAAAAAAACAAGCATGATATATCAAAAAAATAAAAAGAGCTAAACGTGAGATTTAAAATAAAACAAAGATTGAAAGTTAAAACAATTCTAAATATTGGTATCAATAAATGACCAAAGAAAGAAAGTCAAGATTGAAGAAAACCCACAAAGTCTAGAATTAAATTTATTTTTAACACACATACTTATCAATGCAAATGATGAAACATATAAAAACAAAAATTATTTAATACAAATATAATAAAGTAGAGTACAATCCAAAAAATATATCCAAATAGGTATTAGATACTTGCATCGAGAGAAAGCTAACTGAGCCAAACAGAAAAAAATACATAAACAAGAAAGATTTCCAACAACTTATTAAAACGGATCAAAACAAGCTTTAATACAAATGAGTTTTATATCAATATCCATGCCAAGAAAACCCATTAAGAGCAAATGGGGATAGAACAGCTTGAAACAAAAGAAGTAGAGCAAACATAGATCATATTAATGTTTACAAAATATCAAATTAGACAAAGCATGAAACATTTTGAAACAAAAATTATTTAACCAAAATATATTAAAGTAGAATATAATCCAAATAAAAAACATGCAAATAGGTATTAGATTGCATCGAGAGAAATCCAAATGAGCACAATATAAAAAAGGCATGAACAAGAAATGTTTCCAACAAATTATTAATATAGGTCAAAACAAGCTTTGAAATAAATTAATGTGATACAAATATCCATACCAAGAAAACTCATTAAGAGCAAATGGGGATTCAAAAACTTAAAAACAAAAGGAGCAAAGAAAACATAGACCACATCTAACCAAAACTCACATAGAAATTAATTTAGAATCTTTCAAACAATTTTATTCGAAATATTGTCTATGAATTATCAAATTAGATGAATACGGGTTGAATGACATCCAATAGAAATAAAATAAAAATCACTCAAGACAAAAGACAAGCATGATATACCAAAAAAATAACAAATGAGTTTTATATCAATATCCATGCCAAGAAAACCCATTAAAAGCAAATGGGGATTGAATAGCTTGAAATAAAAGAAGTAGAGCAAACATAGATCATATTAATGTTTACAAAATATCAAATTAGACAAAGCATGAAACATTTTGAAACAAAAATTATTTAACCAAAATATATTAAAGTAGAATATAATCCAAATAAAAAACATGCAAATAGGTATTAGACACTTGCATCAAGAGAAATCCAAATGAGCACAATAGAAAAAGGGCATGAACAAGAAACATTTCCAACAAATTATTAAAATCTAGATCAAAACAAGCTTTGAAATAAATTAATGTGATACAAATATCCATACCAAGAAAACTCATTAAGTGCAAATGGGGAATCAAAAAATTGAAAACAAAAGGAGCAAAGGAAACATAGACCACATCTAACCAAAACTCACATAGAAATTAATTTAGAATCTTTCAAACAATTTTATTTGAAATATTAATGTCTATGAATTATCAAATTAGATGAATACGGGTTGAATGATATCCAATAGAAATAAAATAAAAATCTCACTCAAGGCGAAAGACAAGCATGATATACCAAAAAGATAAAAAGAGATAAAAATAAGATTTACAATAAAACAAAGCTTAAAAGTTAAAATAATTGTAACTATTAATATCAACAAATGACGAAAGAAAGAAAGACAAGGTTGAATAAAAGTCACATAGTCTAAGAATTAAATCCATTTGTTAATGCAAAAAATTATCAATACAAAACATGAAACATATTGAAATAAAAATTATTTAATCAAAATATAATAAAGTAGAATATAGTCCCAATAAAATTATGCAAATAGGTATTAGATAGAGAAAGTCAAATAATTAAAACAAAAAACATTTTCAACAAATTAAAAAAAAAAAATCAAAACTAACTTCAAAACAAATGAGTGTTATACAAACATCCATGCCAAGAAAACTCATTAAGAGAAAATGGGGATTGAATAACTTGAAGGAAAAGTAGTAGAGAAAACATAGACCACATCCATCCAAACTCAAACAGAAATAAATTTAGAATCTTTCAAATTTTAGTTTCAAATTTTAATGTCTATGAATGATCAAATTAGACAAATAAGGGTTGAAACACATCAAATAGAAACAAAAAGGAAATCTCACTCAAAAAAAGAGATAGAAAAGATATATCGAAAAAATAAAAAGAGATAAACATAAAATTTAAAATAAAATAAAGCTTAAAAGTTAAAACAATTGTAAATATTATTATCAACAAATGACCCACGAAAGAAAGCCAAGATTGAAGAAAACACACATGGTCTAAGAATTAAACCTATTTGTTAACACAAAATTATCAATGTATTTAGCGTGAAATGTACATTCTATTATGTTTTTGTTGACTCAACATAAAATTTAAAATAAAATAAAGCTTAAAAGTTAAAACAATTGTAAATATTATTATCAACAAATGACCCAAAAAAAAAAGCCAAGATTGAAAAAAACACACATGGTCTAAGAATTAAACCTATTTGTTAACACAAAATTATCAAAATGTATTTAGCGTGAAATTTACATTCTATTTTGTTTTTGTTGACTCACGGGTATCCTCATGACCCAGCCCAACATCCAACCGACTTTGTCTTGGTCTTACATATTCCCTAGTTGGGGTTTAGGGAGGTTAAGCTAAGATGAGACTAATTTCTCTTGGGAATGCACGCAATCACACTAAAGAAAGAAAGTCAAGATTGAAGAAAACACACAGTCTAAGAATTAAACCCATTTGTTAACACAAAAAATTATCAATATATTTAGTGTGAAATGTATTCAAAAAAAAAATGTTGACTCAAGGTTATCCCCGCGACCCAACCCAACGTCCAACCTGCCTTGTCTTGGTCTTACATATTGTCAAGTTGGAGTTCAAGAAGGGGTGAGCTGAAGCGCGACTAATCCCCCAGGGATGCACGCAATCACTCGCAAACCACATGCATCAAGATGTATTCAAAAAATATTATTTTATCAAAAAATAATAAAGTAGAATATAACCCAAATAATATTTTTTTTAAGCAAAAAGCAGGGTAATCCTATATACATAGAGATTTACAAAGTGACTTTGTCAAAGCCAAATAAAATTATTCTAATGATACTTGCATCAACATAAAGTTGAAAAAACCAAACAAAAATAATGCATAAACAAGAAATGTTTCCAACAAATTAATAAAAAAGATCAAAACATGTTTTGAAACAAACGAGTGTTATATAAATATTCATACCAAGAAAACTCATTGGGAGCAAATTGGGATTGTACAACAACTTGAAGGAAAAGGAGTACAGCAAACATAAACCATATCCATCCAAAACTCAAATACAAATTAAACTTAAAAACTTACAAACAATTTTAGTTTGAAATTTTAATGTCTATGACTAATTAAATTAGACAAATAAGGGTTGAATGGCATCCAATACAAACAAAATAAAAATCTCACTCAAGGCAAAAGACAAGCATGATATATCAAAAAAAAAAGAACTAAACATAAGATTTAAAATAAAACAAAGATTGAAAGTTAAAACAATTCTAAATATTAGTATCAACAAATGACCAAAGAAAGAAAGTCAAGATTGAAGAAAAACCCACCAACTCTATAATTAAATCTATTTTTAACACACATATTTATCAATGCAAATGATGAAACATATCAAAACAAAAATTATTTAATACAAATATAATAAAGTATTACTTGCATCGAGAGAAAGCCAAGTGAGTCAAACAGAAAAAATACATAAGAGCAAATGGGGATTGAACAGCTTGAAACAAAAGAAGTAGAGCAAACATGGACCATATTAATATTTACAAAATATCAAATTAGACAAAGCATGAAACATTTTGAAACAAAAATTATTTAACCAAAATAAATTAAAGTAGAATATAATCCAAATAAAACACATGCAAACAGGTATTAGATACTTGCATCAAGAGAAATCCAAATGAACAAAATAGAAAAAAGGGATGAACAAGAAACATTTCCAACAAATTATTCAAAAATATCAGAACAAGCTTTGAAATAAATTAATGTGATACAAATATCCATACCAAGAAAACTCATAACAGCAAATGAGGATTCAAAAAATTGAAAACAGAAGGAGCAAAGGATACATAGACCATAACCAAAACTCAGAGAAATTAATTTAGAATCTAAGAAACAATTTTATTTGAAATATTAATGTCTATGAATGATCAAATTAGACAATTACGGGTTGAATGACATCCAATAGAAATAAAATATAAATCTCACTCAAGGAAAAAGGCAAGCATGATATACCAAAAAAAATAAAAAGATTTAAAAGTAAGATTTCTAATAAAACAAGGCTTAAAAGTTAAAATAATTGTAAATATTAATAACAACAAATGACCAAATAAAGAAAGACAAGGTTGAATAAAAGACACATAGTCTAAGAATTAAATTCATTTGTTAACGCAAAAAATTATCAATACAAAGCATGAAACATATTGAAATAAAAATTATTTAATTAAAATATAATAAAGAATAATATAGTCCCAATAAAATTATACAAATAGGTATTAAATAGAGAAAGTCAAATAATCAAAACAAAAAATAATAATAATAAATAAATAAACAAAAATATTTTCAACAAATTATAAAAAAAATCAAAACAAATGATTGTTATACAAACATCCATGCCAACAAAACTCACTAAGAGAAAATGGGGATTGAATAACTTGAAAGAAAAGTAGTAGAGAAAACATAGACCACATCCATCCAAACTCAAATAGAAATAAATTTAGAATCTTTCAAATTTTATTGCCTATGAATGATCAAATTAGACAAATAAGGGTTGAATCACATCAACTAGAAACAAAGAGGAAATCTCACTCAAAAAAAGAGATAGAAAACATATATATATTGAAAAAATAAAAAGAGATAAACATAAAATTTAAAATAAAATAAAGCTTAAAAGTTAAAACAATTGTAAATATTATTATCAACAAATGACCTAAGAAAGAAAGTCAAGATTGAAGAAAACACACATGGTCTAAGAATTAAACCCATTTCTTGACATAAAAAATTATCGATGTATTTAGCATGAAATGTATTCTATTCTTTTTTTGCTGACTCTCGGGTATCCTCGTGACTCAGCCCAACATCCAACCGACCTTGCCTTGGTCTTACATATTGCCAAGTTGGGGTTCAAGAAGGTTGAGCTAAGACACGACTAATTTCTCTTGGGAATGCACGCAATCACACTAAAGAAAAAAAGTCAAGGTTGAAGAAAACACGGTCTAAGAATTAAACCCATTTGCTAACACAAATTTATCAATATATTTATTGTGAAATGTATTCAAAAAAGAGAAATTGTTGACTCAAGGTTATCCTCGCAACCCAGGCCAACGTCCAACCCGCCTTGCCTTGGTCTTACATATTGCCAAGTTGGGGTTCAAGATGGGGTGAGCTGAGGCGAGACTAATCCCCCGAGGATGCATGCAATCAATACATCTTCAAAAAATATTATTTTATCAAAAAATAATAAAATAGAATATAGCCCAAATAAAACTATTCTAATGATATTTGCATCAACATAAAGTTGAATAAACCAAACAAAAATAATGCAATAAACAATAAAGTTTCCAACAAATTAATTAACATCACCATTAAAAAAATGCAATCAATACGTCTTCAAAAAATATTATTTTATCAAAAAATAATAAAATAGAATATAGCCCAAATAAAACTATTCTAATGATATTTGCATCAACATAAAGTTGAATAAACCAAACAAAAATAATGCATAAACAATAAAGTTTCCAACAAATTAATTAAAAAATGCAATATTAACATCACCATTCGAAAATGACTACGAGCGGGAAAACTGTGCCAATTGGGGAGTCCTCTGTTCTGGGCCGGAATGTTGGGCTGACAGGGGAGTTTTATGTTTCTGGTGAGGCTCTCAGGGGTGTGGAGCGGGTGTTGGGGTTGGCTCTGGTGCTGGCGTCGGGGCTGGACCGGTAAGGGTATCAAGGGTGTTGGCTCTTCTGTGCGTGCACCTAGATCATATATGAATATTAAGCAGAGTTTTGATGGTTTCATCCCTGTGAAAAACCCCATCACAGTGAAGATTAAGGATGAGTTAGCAGAAGAAATAAATGATAGTGTAGCAGAGCTTTCTGCTCAAGGGGTGATCTGTCGGTTTAGGGGCTTTTGGCCAAGCCTTCCTCAGCTGCACTCTTGGATCACCAATAAATGGGAGCCCCTCATCACTGGTAAAGTTCAAATCTTCCCTATGGCCAAAGGTTTTTTTGTTGCTAAGTTTGAAAACACTTTAGATAGAGACAAAATCTTGTATGAAAATTTCTTTTGCTGGGAGGACAAATACCATCTGATGGTTAAACCTTGGCACACCAACTTTAACCCAGCTTCTGAAACCTTCAATAAATTCCCGATTTGGGTCCGGTTGCCTAATCTCCCTCTTCACCTTTGGAGTGACTCTCTCTTGGAGGAGGTTGGGGAAGCCCTAGGTGATTTTTTAACTGTGGACAATGAATTTTATAATCTTTATCACTCTACCTTTGCCCGAATACTTGTTGAAATTGATGTCTCAAAAGGACTGCCTGCTGAGGTTCTCTTAAAATCTTCTAGGGGGTCTTGGATCCAATCGTTGGATTATGAGGGGGTCCCTTTCCGCTGTAGAAGATGCTTCAAAATAGGACATGCTACTGCTCAATGTGGATTTGAGAAGAAGTCTAAGACAACTACTTGGTGGAATGGTGCTTCACAACAACATTACACGGTGGAGAAGAAATCTGATCCACTTCGGAGCTTCTCTGAGGTGGTGGCTTCTGATTCACATTTGTCAGCCACTTGCTGATTCTGCTGAGGTTTCTCCTTCCTCCGCTAGGGAAGCTACCATGATAAATCATATTGAGAATACTACTAGATCGGTTTCTGTCTCTACTGATGGTGCTTTGTTTCCCACCTCTGATTGCTCTCTAGTTATTTCCACACCTATTCAGGCGAACTCTGATGTTACCTCCCGGGTTGCGGATTTTCATCCTCAGGAAATTAATGGGCTGGCTTGGCAGGCTAAGGCAGCACAAGTTGAAGAAGGCTGGACTACTGTTACTGGAAAAAAATCTAAACCCTCTGGGCCTTCTTTCGATATGAATCTTCGCTCCAACAAACGAAACTCTAATTGTAAAACTTAATGGTGTTTGTTTGTGAGCTGGTTTTTTTGTTGACTGCGGGCTGTCTTTTCTGCAGTCTGATTTTTTTGGCTTGTTTAAACTGTTTGGCTTTTGGTTGTAATGGGTTCTGGATCCCATCAAAATCTATTTTCCCCAATTTCAAAAACAAATTAATTAAAAAATACCAAAACAAGTTTTAAAACAAATGAGTGTTATATAAATATTCATACCAAGAAAACTCATTAGGAGCAAATTAGGATTGTACAACTTGAAGGAAAAGAAGTACAACAAACATAAACCATATCTATTCAAAACTCAAATACAAATTAAACTTATAAACTTACAAACAATTTTAGTTTGAAATTTGAATGTCTATGAATGATCACATTAGACAAATAAGGGTTGAATGGCATCCAATAGAAACAAAATAAAAATCTCACTCAAGGCAAAAGACAAGCACAATATATCAAAAATATAAAAAGAGCTAGACATAAGATTTTAAAAAAAACAAAGACTAAAAGTTAAAAAAATTCTAAATATTAGTATCAACAAATGACCAAAGAAAGAAAGTCAAGATTGAAGAAAACCCACAAAGTCTAGAATTAAATATGTTTTTAACATACATATGTATCAATACAAATGATGGAACATATCAAAACAAAAATTATTTAATACAAATATAATAAAGTAGAATATAATCCAAAAACTACATCCAAATAGGTTTTAGATACTTGCATCGAGAGAAAGCCAAGTGAGCCAAATAGAAAAAATACATAAACAAAAAAGATTTCCAACAACTTATTAAAAAGATCAAAACAAGCTTTAAAACCAATGAGTTTTATATCAATTCCATGCCAAGAAAACCATTAAGAGCAAAATGGGGATTGAACAGCTTGAAACAAAAGAAGTAGAGCAAATATAGACCATATTAATATTTACAAAATATCAAATTAGACAAAGCATGAAACATTTTGAAACAAAAATTATTTAACCAAAATATATTAAAAAAGAATATAATCCAAATAAAAAACATGCAAATAGGTATTAGATACTTGAATCGAGAGAAATCCAAATGAGCAAAATAGAAAAAAAGCATTAATAAGTTTCCAACAAATTATTAAAAAAGATCAAAACAAGCTTTGAAATAAATTGATGTGATACAAATATAGGAGCAAAGAAAACATAGACCACATCTAACCAAAACTCACATAGAAATTAATTTAGAATCTTGCAAACAATTTTATTTGAAACATTAATGTCTATGAATGATCAAATTATATGAATACGGGTCGAATGACATTCAATAGAAATAAAATAAAAATCTCACTCAAGAAAAAAGACAAGCATGATATATCAAAAAAATAAAAAGAGAAAAATAAGATTTACAATAAAACAAAGCTTAAAAGTTAAAATAATTGTAACTATTAATATCAACAAATGACCAAAGAAAGAAATACAAGGTTGAATAAAAGTCAAATAGTCTAATAATTAAATCCATTTGTTATCGAAAAAAATTATCAATACAAAGCATGATACATATTGAAATAAAAATTATTTAATCAAAATATAATAAAGAAGAATATAGTCCCAATAAAATTATGAAAATAAATATTAGATACTTGCATCAAGAGAGAAAGTCCAATAATGAAAATAGAAAAAAAAAACAACATACATTTTCAACAAATTAGAAAAAAAAGAACAACACAAACTTTAAAACAAATGAGTGTTATACATCCATGCCAAAAAATCTCATTATGAGAAAATGGTGATTGAATAACTTGAAGCAAAAGTAGGAGAGCAAACATAGACCACATCCATCCAAAACTCAAACATAAATAAATTTAGAATTTTTCAATTCTTAGTTTCAAATTAATGTCTATGAATGATCAAGTTAGAAAAATAAGAGTTGAATCGCATCCAATAGAAACAAAGAGGAATTCTCACTCAAGAAAAAGAGATAGAAAAGATATATTGAAAAAATAAAAAGAGATAAACATAAGATTTAAAATAAAATAAAGCTTAAAAGTGAAAATAGTTGTAAATATTAATATTAGTTGACTCATATATCCCTCAGTGGATCTGCCTCAATGTCCAACCTAATCTTTGCCTTGATATTCCTACATATTGCCAAGTTGGGATTCGGGAAGAGGTGAGCGGAGGCGAGACTAATTTCTCCTGAGAATGCACGCTATAACTAAAAAAAGAAAGTCAAGATTGAAGAAAACAGACATAAAATAATAATTAAACCCATTTGTTAACACAAAAAATTATCAATGTATTTAGTGTGAAATGTATTCAAAAAAATTGTTGGCTCAAGGGTATCCCCGCAACCAAGCCCAGCTTGCCTTGGTCTTACATATTGCCAAGTTGGGGTTTGGGAAGGTGTGAGATGATGCAAGACTAATCCCCTGGGGATACACGCAATCATCCACAAACCACGTGCATCAAGATGTATTAAAAAAATATTAGTTTATCAAAAAATAATAAAGTAGAATATAGCCCAAATAAAATTATGCTAATGATACTTGCATCAAGATAAAGTTGAATAAACCAATAAAAAAAAAGCATAAACAAAAAATGTTTCCAACAAGCTTTGAAAAACAAATGTGTTGGAGCAATATCCATGCCAAGAAAACTCAAGAGGGAGTAAATTGATTGTACAACTTAAAGGGAAGAGGAGCATAGCAACATAAGCCATGCGTCCATCCAAACCCAAATGCAAATAAAATTTTAAAACTAACAAATAATTTTAATTTGAAATTTTAATGTATAAGGAAGATCAAATTAAATAAATAATATTGAATGGCATCAAATAGGAAACAAAAATAAAAAATCTAACTCAAGGCAAAAGACAAGCATGATGATATATCAAAAGAGAGATAAACATAAGCTTTAAAATAAAACAAAGATTAAAAGTTAAAACAATTCTAAATTTTAGTATCAACAAATGACCAAGAAAGAGGGTCAACATTGAAGAAAACTCACAAAGTCTAGAATTAAATCCATTTTTTAACACACATATTTATCAATGCAAATGATGAAACATATGAAAATAAAATTTATTTAATAAAAATATAATGAAGTAGAATATGATCCAAAAACTATATCCAAATAGGTATTAGATACTTGCATAGAGAGAAAGCAATAATTAGATACTTGAATAGAGAGAGCCAAGTGGGCCAAGTGGGGAGCCAAACAGAAAAAATAATACATAAACAAGAAACATTTCCAACAAATTATTATTAAAACGGATCAAAAACAAAGCTTTAAAACAGGCCTATATCAATATCCATGCTAAGAAAACCCATTACTAGGAGCAAAACCTGAAAGATCTAACACCTTGAAACAAAAGGAGTAGACAAACATAGACCATATTAATGTTTACAAAATATCAAATTAGATTAGAAGCATTTAGCCATTTTGGAAACGCACCATTTAGTCAAAAATATAATAAAGTAAAATATAATTCAAATAAAATATGCAAATAGGTATAAATACTTGCATCAAGAGAAAGCCAAATAAGCAAAACAAAACAAAAAAAGGCATGAACAAGAAATGTTTCAGAAGACCCCACCTTTTGTTTGAATCACTTTACCTTACTTTCTTATTTGCATTCTATTAACCAATGGCCAAATAAATTAAAAGTGAAAAATAAAGTGATTGTGTTGTCATTTATTAGTTCTAGTTGGTATTATGTGGTTATTGTTACTTCCTAGATCCAATGTTTAACCCTATTTAAGTATTTCATATGTTATCACAGTAAACAATTCTCGAACTCATTAAATTGCTCCCTTGAAAATAATTCTCTGTGTGCTTGTGTTGATTCCATTAGAATTAGCATTTCTTGTAAATTGAGTCACTAATTGTCATTGTTTGACTTTGTGTAAAAAGGTAAGACACATCTTCGATTCCTACAGTACTTCCTAACTTAATGAGAATTGAGATATCAAGTGAATTTTTGTTATTATGTATTATTCATTCAATTGATTGTGGCTATGATAGTTATTGGGGATATCTTCAATTATAATACGTAAGCCATATAGGCTATATCACATTATAATGATTTTATGTTTTGTATAAGCCATATCATCTTTGCTACTTATTAGGCAAGTTTGTCAATACCATGCCAAAATATTAATGTAAGGCCACCTGGTCAACTTCCCATAATGCATGTAGAAATTTTCTAGAATGTGGTAACAATTTACCTCATGACATAGAGTTCATGGTAGATTTACTTGTTATATACTTACATTGCTATGTGATTCATTGCTTAATTGGCTAGACGAAAAGATCACTATATTATTGTTTTTATAAATATATATATATATATATGTATATATACAAAATTACTTAACATGTACTATTGTCCTCTCTCTTGACCATTAGTTGTATTCATAGTTGTATGCTTATATGCTTTGAATCATTTACTTTTCATTTGCCATTTCTCCATATTCTATCAGTTTATTGTATTCTATGGATATAACAAAAAGTTCAGAAGGATATATCATGCTAGTAAAATTTATATGAATTGATAAGGAAATAGTTATAAATTCTTATTAAAAAGATCATCTATACAGAAGACATAAATAAAAGACGAAAAACATAAACAACCATATAATTATATAGTGCATTACCTCATTTGAAAACCTATGGCAACGCCCTTTGAGTGACTATATATATATATATATATATATATATATATATATATTGGACTAGATTGTAATCACAAGGATGGTCCTAGAAATTGTATATCTGTCCTAACCTAAATTAAATGATTTAATTCGAATTCAACTAAATTCCCACCTCATGTTTCCTTAATATGTATCTATGTACTTGTGTGTAAGTGCATACAATGCATTAATTCTAATCCTCAAAAAAATAAGGTAAACAATTCAAATATCACTTTCATCTCCACATTTCTATTAGTGCCCTCAAGGGAGTATAACCCTACACAATCGTTGTCAAAGTATTATCTTGAATAAAAGAGTGACGGTTTTGATATTTTATTTTATATCAATGGATTGATCAAGGTGTCTTAGGAGAGGCACAAGGTAGTCTAATAAATACACAGATTAAATTATGAGAATAATACAAGATCTTGATCATGGATTTATCTTTGATAAGTTAGAATTTTGAACTTTCATGGTCATAAGCTAATAGGGGAATAAGTAAATAAACAGAAGGATTAGAAATGATTATGAAGTAATTAAATAGTAGCTAATTTGATTCAATGCATGTTTGGAAACTGCTACCAACTCTTACCTTCCAGTTTACTCCCTTGGATATGATTTTTGCACGTCACAAAGATTTTATGAAACTGTAAATCTATTAAGAAATTCGTTTCTGTGTCTTTCGTCTTTTGAGTGGATTGCCTCGAAGACCGAGGTGAGTGGGATATGGGAAATTTATGTTGTATACTGCTCATATATGAGTGGGAAAAGTAAATAGATGAATAAATTAATATCTTGAGCAAGGAGCCCATTTAATGCAATAGAAAATCCAGCATTTTGATTGACTCGAAGCTTGTGTGTGTCAGGATTTTTGAGCTCTCTCCCTCACCACTTGTCATTTTCTCACAGTAGGCATAGAGGAGGTAGACTTACCCCATACGTTTTCATAGGGAAGCTATGGCACTAGATTTATGCAGCTACACAGGCCAATGACAATTGGACAGCATTGATGGCGTGATCAGCATGGACTATATTGTTTACTCCATCAATAATTAATGGTCTAATTCTAGCACCTACAGGGGGGGATAGGAAATAAATTAGGGGGGGCAGTTGTCCGTGCCATTAAGAGGCATGACGCCCCAACTCCAAGGGATTGAGAGATGACAGGTTGCGTAGGAAGAGAAGGAGAAGACAGACTTTAAACCACTACAACCCTCCTCAAGTGGGGAGTTTTTGGTGCTCTAATTTGGGGAAGAAAAATAAAAACAAACGAGAGTGGTGAATGGTCAAGGCTCGAGCAGAGTAGAGGACACAGAGGTGTGAAGAGAAGGGAGGAGAAACTGCATGGAAGAGGAAGCTGCAGGAAGGCACTAACAGAAGTGGCTATGTCGACTTGAGTTGCAGAGGCGTTCTGGGGAGAAAGGAACCGAATGGGAACACAATGGGTAAGGGGTTCAAACAAGAGGAGTAAGAAAGGAGAGCAATGTAGAGCAAGGAAAAAGAGGCGAATAGCAAACCTTGAAAAACAAAAAAAAAATGAGTTGGGCACTGGGAAAACACGTTAGGCAATGGCAGTGCAGTCATGGCTTACTTTGGCTTCAGATCTTCAAGTGGTTTGGTTTGGCCAGCACCCATCTATGTTTTCCTTTGTCAAAGCACACAATCCTTGTGTTGCTGTGGACTCTGCCATTGAATTCACCAATGGAACGCAAGTGTGTCATGCGAACAACACATGATATATGCTGGTCATTATTCTTGCTTCTCACATATTATGAAATACAACGCACTAGCATTTTCTTGAAGGGAGGATGAACATTCATACAATCACCCAGCAAAGAATGAGACACCTCAAGGTGGATTGCAGTAATTATTGTTAAAGCCTTAAATGGCACCACAGTGGTAGAAGGTCTCCGTATATTCTGTCTCCCATCACAAAGATGAGGGTGAGCAATGAAAGGAATTATGGATCCCGTTTCATCGATGCACACGAGAGCGCCAGCATATCAGTCTTGGAGAGGCCAGCGCGGAGATATTTAAGTATATTTCTACAGGAAGATGAAAATATCTTCACCTAGAGATGAGTACCCTCCACCGAAACTTCCATAAGAGAGTATTTAACCTTAAATTATTTAATTTTGCAACTAAGATAAATGGATCTATTTGATTCGGGTTTTCTTAAATGAAGCATTAGATAATTTATTCCATTCGTTTGTGTATGTTCTACCCTTATTGAACTCTCTCAATAGTCTAGGTGTCTTGTCTAAGCACATATATTGATGTTATAAGAAATCTTCGAAATTTTTGTGATACCTGAAATATGTAGCATATCAAATATTAATCTTGAATTAGCGAATTTAGATTTATCTTAATCAATAAGTCATATATACACATAATTGTTCATTACATGATTATTTAGGATGGTAGTATGCAAACCATTATCATGTCTCAAAACATATGGATTGTCATAATGTAGAATTTATAATATGATGAAATAACTTAGTGAATAATTTTTCCTAAATAACTAGATTGGGATAGGGTGACTGATTTTAGGGGAAGTAAGTTAACCTCTATATTTTCTTGGAGAATTTATATTGTCTTGTGACTAGTAGATTTACAAAATTTATTGGGGTACATATTTACGTGATCTAATAGATACATTATTTCCGCCATCTCAAGCATGACTTAGGTATCAAATGGGCTTAAGCAAGTTTATAATTATGTTATATGCCTTCTTATGGTTAGATATTGTACCATAGTTTTCACGGTGCATTCCTTTTGGGGGCAATAGTTTCAGAGACTATGTCAATGGTATATTCAATATGTTGTTCCATTGGGACTACCTACTCCTTTATGTATATTGAACGTTACCTTGCTAAGCAATGTATACAATTATAGTTATCATTAAATATAAATAAGTTGTGCTTCTATGTTAACTAGTGATATAAGAGTGAATGGTGTATTTGCATTGTATCAAAATAGAGTTACATTTAGATGATGGTTATGTTATGAAGAGTGTGTAATATTAAATCAAGCTTTAGCAATGGGTAAATTATAAAAGTTACCCATCGAAGATGTGGTGATAGGAGAGATCCCACTCTGGCTCTTTTCTATCACTTCACCTTATAGCGAGAGGAGTCCCAATAGATTAACCATAAATGACCATTTCATCTCTACAACCTATGTTCCACCTGTATTATTGTTATCAAATGGAATTACTAAGAGATAGTTGGGGTGCACATTCATTTTTTTTTAGAATTCCTCTTTCTCTCATGAAACCATAGTAATGTGTGGCTAAATTTGTGGTGTAGGGTTGACTTAAGTATTCTTGTTGATGGAATTTTAATTATGTGATACAACCATATAATTTAGTTATGTTTTCCTGAATGATGCAAAAGTTTAGTTGTAAAACTAAGAGTAATGTTTAGGCTATAAGAGTGATGAAATGAATATCTAGTTGATTGAATAATCATATTTAATGAAAGTGGAATTTTAGTTCGTTCTAGATGTTTTATTTAAAACCTTTGGGCAATTTTTGTGTTATACTAGCAATATTTAAGATTTAGTTATTGGTTTGTTACCTTGTGGCATTGTGTGTGTCAATATAAGTATTAATGTCTATACTCCATTTTCCACTAGTGTATCCTTATTTAAGTATTTGACCCCCGGCTTCACCTAAGTGGGTGGCAGCCGTTTGTGAAACTGTCTGGGGTAATGAACCCTAGAAAGGGTTGCGTACCCACTTTTGTAGTACACGTTTTATATGGGACTCATGATACCCTTGAATGGAGGATTGAACCTTGGTATAATTAAGTGTAATTATGTTGTGAGTATGAATGAGGTTGAGTCATCTTTTGAACCCTAGTGGATATACCCCATGTGGGTGAGTCAAATGAGTTGAATAAACTCAAGTGTCGAACTACGGTGCCTCTGCGAATTATATACGTAGGCAAGGCCGTCTAAGACGAGCCCCCGAGGACTAGGTCTGGCCCCTAGGATTTGTCCTTTTATTATTTTTGTGATTACTACTTATATATATATGTTATTGTTGACTTGTGGCTTATATAATGTTTCAGATTCATTTTGGGTTGAATGGACTATTTAAGTCTACCTTGGAGATGTGAATTTTGTGTCTCCTATTGAATTGGCCATGATGATCTAAACAATTTAGCTATCTAACTAAAATAAGTATAGTTTATGATTGGTCAAGAGTTGTATGTCTGTTGGTTGTGTCTGCTTTGGTGGCAAAATTTGAGTATTGCAAGCGTGAGTGAACGAAATTTGAAATTTGTGTTTGTCTTTAATTGTATTTTTTTAGTGTAAAATTTTAGGCATTACAGCTTCCAACAAATTATTAAAAAAGATCATTTGAAACAAGCTTTGAAATAAATTAATAATATACAAATATCCATGCCAAGAATACTCATTAAGAGCAAATGAGGATTGAAAAAATTAAAACAAAAGGAGCAAAGAAAACATAGATCACATCTAACCAAAACTCACATAGAAATTAATTTAGAATCTTTCAAACAATTTTATTTGAAATATTAATGTCTGAGTGATCAAATTAGACGAATACGAGTTGAATGACGTCCAATAGAAATAAAATAAAAATCACTCAAGGCGAAAGACAAGCATGATATATCAAAATAAATAAAAAGAGATAAAAATTAGATTTACAATAAAAACAAAGCTTAAAAGTTAAAATAATTGTAACTATTAATATCAACAGATGACCAAAGAATGAAAGACAATGTTGAATAAAAGTCGCATAGTCTAAAAACTAAATCCATTTGTTAATGCAAAAAAAAATCAATACAAAGCATGAAATAAATTGATATAAAAATTATTTAATCAAAATATAATAAAAGAAGAATATAGTCCCAATAAAATTATCCAAATAGGTATTAAATACTTGCATCAAGAGAGAAAGTCAAATAATCAAAACAGAACAAAGAAACAAAAAATTAAAAATTAAAAAATTAAAAAAATCAACAAATTAAAAAAACAAAAAGATCAACACAAACTTCAAAACAAATGAGTGTTATACAAATATCCATGCCAAGAAAACTCATTAAGAGAAAATGGGGATTGAATAACTTGAAGCAAAAGTGGTAGAGAACATAGACCACATCCATCCAAAACTCAAACAGAAATAAATTTAGAATCTTTCAAATTTTAGTTTCAAATTTTAATGTTTATAAATGATCAAATTAGACAAATAAGGGTTCAATCACATCCAATAGAAACAAAGAGGAAATCTCACTCAAAAAAAGAGATAGAAAAGATATATCGAAAAAAATAAAAAGAGATGAACATAAGATTTAAAATACAATAAAGCTTAAAAGTTAAAACAATTGTAAATGTTATTATCAACAAATGACTAAAAAAGAAAGTCAAAATTGAATAAAACACACATGGTCTAAGAATTAAACCCATTTGTTAACACAAAAAATTATCAATGTATTTAACGCGAAATGTATTCTATTTTCTTTTCTCGACTCATGGGTATTCTCATGACCCAGCACAACGTCCAACCGACCTTGCCTTGGTCTTACATATTGCCAAGTTGGGGTGCAAGAAGGTTGAGTTGAGTCAAGACTAATTTCTCCTGGAAATGCATGCAATCATGTTAAAGAAAGAAAGTCAAGATTGAAGAAAACACACATAATTCATGAGTTCAACCCATTTGTTAACTTTTTTACTACCACTATATTTAGTGTGAAATGTATTAAAAAAAAAATTGTTGCCTCAAGGTTATCTCTGCGACCCAACCTAGCGTCCAACCCGCCTTGCCTTGGTCTTACATATTGCCAAGTTGGGGTTCAGGAAGGGGTGAGTTGAGGCGAGACTAATCCCTTGGGGATGCACACAATCACCCACAAACCACGTGCATCAAGATGTATTCAAAAAATAATAAAGTAGAATATAGCCCAAATAAAATTATTCTAATGATACTTACATAAAGATAAAGTTGAATAAACCAAACAAAAATAATGCATAAACAAGAAATGTTTCCAACAAGTTAATAAAAAAGATTAAAACAAGTTTTGAAACAAATGAGTGTTATATAAATATCCATGCCAAGAAAACTCATTAAGAGCAAATTGGGATTGTACAACAACTTGAAGGAAAAGGAGTATAGCAAACATAAACCATATCCATCCAAAACTCAAATATAAATTAAACTTAAAAGCGTACAAACAATCAAATTAGACAAATAAGGGTTGAATGGCATCCAATAGAAACAAAATAAAAATCTCACTCAAGGTAAAAGACAAGCACGATAATCAAAAAATACAAAGAGCTAAACATAAGATTTAAAATAAAACAAAGATTGAAAGCTAAAACAATTCTAAATATTAGTATCAACAAATGACCAAAGAAAGAAAGTCAAGATTGAAGAAAACCCACAAAGTCTAGAATTAAACATATTTTTAACACATATTTATCAATCCAAATGATGAAACATATAAAAACAAAAATCATTTAATAAAAATATAATAAAGTAGAATATAATCCAAAAAATATATCCAAATAGGTATTAGATACTTGCATCGAGAGAAAGCCAAGTGAGCCAAATAGAAAAAAAAATACATAAACAAGAAACATTTCTGATAAATTATTAAAAAGGATCAAAACAAGCTTTAAAACAAATGAGTTTTATATCAATATCCATGCCAAGAAAACCCATTAGGAGAAAATGGGGATTGGATAGCTTGAAACAAAAGGAGTAGAGAAAACATAGATGATATTACTGCTTACAAAATATCAAATTAGACAGCATGAAACATTTTGAAATAAAAAATATTTAATCAAAATATACTAAAGTATAATATAATCCAAATAAAAAATATGCAAATAGGTATTAGATACTCGCATCGAGAGAAATCCAAATGAACAAAATAGAAAAAAGGCACGAACATGAAACGTTTCTAGCAAATTATTAAAAAAGATCAAAACAAGCTTTGAAATAAATTAATGTTATACAAATATACATGCCAAGACAACTCATTAAGAGCAAATGGAGACTAAAAAAATTGAAACAAAAGGAGCAAAGAAAACATAGACCACTTCTAACCAAAACTCAAATAGAACTTAATTTAGAATCTTTCAAACAATTTTATTTGAAATATTAATGTCTATGAATGATCAAATTAGAAGAATATGGGTTGAATGATATCCAATAGAAATAAAACAAAAATCTCACTCAAAGCGACAGACAAGCGTGATATATCAAAAAAATAAAAAGAGATGAAAATAAGATTTACAGTAAAATAAAGCTTAAAAGTTAAAA
>VDFB02264015.1:0-48474 GCA_007258455.2 Sequoia sempervirens
TAATCAAAACAGAACAAAGAAACAAAAAATTAAAAATTAAAAAATTAAAAAAATCAACAAATTAAAAAAACAAAAAGATCAACACAAACTTCAAAACAAATGAGTGTTATACAAATATCCATGCCAAGAAAACTCATTAAGAGAAAATGGGGATTGAATAACTTGAAGCAAAAGTGGTAGAGAACATAGACCACATCCATCCAAAACTCAAACAGAAATAAATTTAGAATCTTTCAAATTTTAGTTTCAAATTTTAATGTTTATAAATGATCAAATTAGACAAATAAGGGTTCAATCACATCCAATAGAAACAAAGAGGAAATCTCACTCAAAAAAAGAGATAGAAAAGATATATCGAAAAAAATAAAAAGAGATGAACATAAGATTTAAAATACAATAAAGCTTAAAAGTTAAAACAATTGTAAATGTTATTATCAACAAATGACTAAAAAAGAAAGTCAAAATTGAATAAAACACACATGGTCTAAGAATTAAACCCATTTGTTAACACAAAAAATTATCAATGTATTTAACGCGAAATGTATTCTATTTTCTTTTCTCGACTCATGGGTATTCTCATGACCCAGCACAACGTCCAACCGACCTTGCCTTGGTCTTACATATTGCCAAGTTGGGGTGCAAGAAGGTTGAGTTGAGTCAAGACTAATTTCTCCTGGAAATGCATGCAATCATGTTAAAGAAAGAAAGTCAAGATTGAAGAAAACACACATAATTCATGAGTTCAACCCATTTGTTAACTTTTTTACTACCACTATATTTAGTGTGAAATGTATTAAAAAAAAAATTGTTGCCTCAAGGTTATCTCTGCGACCCAACCTAGCGTCCAACCCGCCTTGCCTTGGTCTTACATATTGCCAAGTTGGGGTTCAGGAAGGGGTGAGTTGAGGCGAGACTAATCCCTTGGGGATGCACACAATCACCCACAAACCACGTGCATCAAGATGTATTCAAAAAATAATAAAGTACAATATAGCCCAAATAAAATTATTCTAATGATACTTACATAAATATAAAGTTGAATAAACCAAACAAAAATAATGCATAAACAAGAAATGTTTCCAACAAGTTAATAAAAAAGATTAAAACAAGTTTTGAAACAAAGAGTGTTATATAAATATCCATGCCAAGAAAACTCATTAAGAGCAAATTGGGATTGTACAACAACTTGAAGGAAAAGGAGTATAGCAAACATAAACCATATCCATCCAAAACTCAAATATAAATTAAACTTAAAAGCGTACAAACAATCAAATTAGACAAATAAGGGTTGAATGGCATCCAATAGAAACAAAATAAAAATCTCACTCAAGGTAAAAGACAAGCACGATAATCAAAAAATACAAAGAACTAAACATAAGATTTAAAATAAAACAAAGATTGAAAGCTAAAACAATTCTAAATATTAGTATCAACAAATGACCAAAGAAAGAAAGTCAAGATTGAAGAAAACCCACAAAGTCTAGAATTAAACATATTTTTAACACATATTTATCAATCCAAATGATGAAACATATAAAAACAAAAATCATTTAATAAAAATATAATAAAGTAGAATATAATCCAAAAAATATATCCAAATAGGTATTAGATACTTGCATCAAGAGAAAGCCAAGTGAGCCAAATAGAAAAAAAATACATAAACAAGAAACATTTCCGATAAATTATTAAAAAGGATCAAAACAAGCTTTAAAACAAATGAGTTTTATATCAATATCCATGCCAAGAAAACCCATTAGGAGAAAATGGGGATTGGATAGCTTGAAACAAAAGGAGTAGAGAAAACATAGATGATATTACTGCTTACAAAATATCAAATTAGACAGCATGAAACATTTTGAAATAAAAAATATTTAATCAAAATATACTAAAGTATAATATAATCCAAATAAAAAATATGCAAATAGGTATTAGATACTCGCATCGAGAGAAATCCAAATGAACAAAATAGAAAAAAGGCACGAACATGAAACGTTTCTAGCAAATTATTAAAAAAGATCAAAACAAGCTTTGAAATAAATTAATGTTATACAAATATACATGCCAAGACAACTCATTAAGAGCAAATGGAGACTAAAAAAATTGAAACAAAAGGAGCAAAGAAAACATAGACCACTTCTAACCAAAACTCAAATAGAACTTAATTTAGAATCTTTCAAACAATTTTATTTGAAATATTAATGTCTATGAATGATCAAATTAGAAGAATATGGGTTGAATGATATCCAATAGAAATAAAACAAAAATCTCACTCAAAGCGACAGACAAGCGTGATATATCAAAAAAATAAAAAGAGATGAAAATAAGATTTACAGTAAAATAAAGCTTAAAAGTTAAAATAATTTTAACTATTATTATTATCAACAAAACGACTGTTAAAGAAAAAGACAAGGTTGAATAAAAGTTCACATAGTCTAAGAATTAAATCCATTTTTTTACACAAAAAATTATCAATACAAAGCACAAAACATATTGAAATAAAAATTATTTAACCAAAATATAATAAAGAAGAATATTGTCCCAATAAAATTATGTAAATAGGTATTAGATACTTACATCAAGAGAAAAAGTCAAATAATCAAAACAGAAAAAAATAAACAAGAAACATTTTTAACAAATTAAAAAAAAAAAAAAAAAGATCAACACAAACTTAAAAACAAATGAGTGTTATACAAATATTCATGCCAAAAAAACTCATTAAGAGAAGATGGGGATTGAATAACTTGAAGCAAAAGTAGTAGAGCAAACATAGACCACAAGCATCCAATAGAAACAAATAGGAAATAAGGGTTGAATCACATCCAATAGAAACAATGAGGAAATCTCACTCAAAGAAAGAGATACAAAAGATATATCTAAAAAATAAAAAGAAATAAACATAAGATTTAAAATAAAATAAAAATTAAAAGTTAAAACAATTGTAAATATTATTATCAGCAAATGACCAAAGAAAGAATGTCAAGATTGAAGAAAACACACATGGTCTAAGAATTAAACCCATTTGTTAACATAAAAAATTATCAATATAAAGCATGGAATGTATTCAAAAAATAATAAAGCAGAATATAGTCCAAATAAAATTATGCTAATTGGTATTAGATACTTGCATCAGGATAATGTTGAATAAACCAAACAAAAAAATAGATAAACAAGAAATGTTTCCAACAAATTAATAAAAAAGATCAAAACAAGCTTTAAAACAAATGAGTGATAAAAATATCCATGCCAAGAAAACTCAATAGGAGCAAATTGGAATTGAACAACAACTTGAAGGAAAAGGAGCATAGTAAACATAAACCATATCCATCCAAAACTCAAATACAAATTAAATTTAAAATCTTACAAACTATTTTAGTTTAAAATTTTAATGTCCATGAATGATCAAATTAGACAAATAAGGATTGAATGACATCCAATAGAAACCAAATAAAAAGGTCATTCAAGGTAAAAGATAAGCATGACATATCAAAAAATAAAATGAGATAAACATAAGATTTATCTAATAAAGTTTAAAAGTTAATACAATTATAAATACTAGTATCAACAAATAACAAAGAAAGAAAGTCAAGGTTAAAGAAAACCCACATAATCTAAGAATTAAATCGATTTGTTAGTACAAGAAATTATCAATACAAAGAATGAAACATATTGAAACAATAAATATTTAATCAAAATATAATAAAGTATAATAACTAAAAATAAAATTGTGTGAATAGATATTAGATACTTGCATCAAGAGAAAACCAAATAAAGCAAACAAAAAAATGCATAAACAAGAAATGTTTCGAGCAAATTAATAAAAAACATCATAACAATATTTGAAACAAATGAGTGTGATATAAAAATCCATGCCAAGAAAACTTATTAAGAGAAAATGAGGATTGAACAACTTCAAGTGAAAGGAGTAGACCAAACATAGACCACATCCATCAAAAAAATCAAATAGAAAATAGCTTACAATATTTCAAACAATTTTGAATTGCAGGATGGAAATTTAGGAAATACGTATATGCTCATTTATAGCAACACTAGTTAGAAGGCTCAATTCAAAGAATTCACTTATTCTTGGGAGTTCAGACTACTGATTATTCATTGTAGCCAATCTCTACCAAAGATTACTTAAAGAAACAACTAAGTTACATAAATCTAACAACAGGGTTAACAGGTAAAATTTCAAAGCTCGAAAAGTTAATATCCCACCCCAAACAAGCAAAGCCCCCACTTATGAAAACAACTGAATTTAACTTTCATAATCAAAGTCCATTCTAGTTTAAATTGTTTGAATAGGTGTAAGTCACTAAGCTTGCATTGTTGCAATTGGACTAGTCAGTTAACTAAGCATGGAAGGACCCTCCTGTGAAGTACAATTGGGGGTAGAGATGTAAATAAAATATACAGATTATGGTAGAGCTAGCTAGTAGGTGGCAAATGATTCTAATTTTGTTGTTGCTTATAACAGATATACTATGGTTCCAGTGTCTCTGTATCTTCGATTTATAGCTTCTATAATATGGGTGGCAGAGGTAGGAGAATTTGTTCATGTATAATTTTGTTTGCTTGCTTAGGGTGCTTGGGGAACCACTATGCCCCAGTCTGGAGATGACAGTATTCGTGTTCACCACTTAACTACATTATTAGATGGTGAGGCATTATTTGTGCTCACGACTTAAACTACAGTATTGCAGCCTCCATTGATTGGGATGCATCTCCTCTAGGAGTGATAATTTTCATATTGCAGGCAGGGATTTAAAATTGGGTATCCTTTGCGAGAGCACTCTATTTTAATTTTTAACCATTACACCACACCCATGATATGTAATCTATTTTAAGTGCAACACAGAGTAAAAGAAAAATAGATAATTGAGATAGAATATGATATTGTAGGCATGATTATGACTCTCTCATTCTTTTTACAGGGAACATACCTTACTTCTGTTGCAAAGAGCCATGCAACTGAATCTAATCTTCTTGAAGGCACGGTTCTTGGGAACTTCAATGGGGAATTTTGGGGAGCATTTGCTAATATTCAGGTTTGTCTGAAACAAGAATTACTTCATCTTGAATTCCATTCAAAGAATGAGGGGATGGCTCTTATCTCATATCTATTAGCCTGCAATGGTTTTGTAATGTCCCCTTCTAGCTGACATCAATTGTCAGAAGAGTTTAACCTATAATTCTGACCCTTGTAGGCTAATGAGGATGGTTAGGGGGTCTTCTGGGGATTGTATCGTCTCCAGTGTTCAATGGCATTCAGTTTTGGCTTTCGTTTGGCATTCACAGGACTCCATATGCTCAACTTACTATTTATAGTAAGTCAGGAATGGGTAGAGAGGAACCCTTACTATTTTTAGTAAGGTGTGTGGCCGTATGCAGCTCCATCAGCTCAGCTCCCAGTTCAAACGACACTCAAAAATAATGAGTATTCATGGAGATATTAATGTTTATTTGGCTTAGATGGCGTTTGTGTGCTCTGCAAGCCGAGCTAGGGCGATCGTGCCCTAGCTCGTTCTCTGTGTGTTGCTCGCTTCTGCGTTGTGGGGGGAGGTTTTTGAAGCTATCGGGGCTGTGGTGGTGGGTTTTTTTCTTTTCTGGAGGCCTTCTTGCTACTGTTTGGGTGGCTTGTGGGTGGAAGGGTTTTGATCCTGCCCTTGGGGTCTTTTCTTTTTTCCATTTCTTGCTAAAGTGTCCTGGGGGTTTGCATGCCTGCTGGGGATCTTGTTTTTTGCTATGCCGGGTGGGGAAACATCTGGGGTTAGCCCCAAATTGGATTTCCGTTCAGCATTTGGTTCGAAGCCTTCGGCGCATGGAGTGAATGTTTTTGATAATACGCTGTTTTCTTCAGAGATGGAGATGAATGATCTAGGATCGGTTAATGGTTCCCGAATTACGAAGATTAATGGGTGTTTGGAAAGATGCAAAGAGCGACCGAAGCTGATTATCCCGATGGAAATGCTTGCAGATGATATTGAATACTATTCAAGGCACTCTTTTTATTGCAAGTTCATGGGTTTGAGAGTCTCGCTGCATTTTTTGGAATCCTGGGCTCAACGGACTTGGATGCCGGAGGGGGAGATGGAGATTAGGCTCCTTGCGAACAACTTTTTTATGGTCTCTTTTGATTGCATGGCAGATCGGAATAAGGTCTTCGAGGGTGGCCCCTATTTTTATAACCAGGTGGGTTTGTTTATCAAGCCATGGCATGCTGGCTTCAACCCGACTGAGGCAATACCGAGTCGGATTCCAGTTTGGGTTCGGTTGCCGTGGTTTCCAGTTGAGTGTTGGCGGGATGACGTGTTGCATTTGGTGGCTTCAATGCTCGGTAAACCTATTGGGTCTTCACAACAGACGCAGTATAAAAAGGTAATGACTTTTGCTCGTATCTGTGTAGAAATTGATTTAAGCAAGCCACTACCAGATTCTGTTGAAGTGAGTGTTGGATCATATACTTGGGTTCAACAGCTAGATTACGAAACCCTACCTTTTCGGTGTCGTCTTTGTCATGAATATGGTCACTTGCAGCGTAGGTGCCCTAGGGCTAAGCCTGTGGGGCCCCAACCTTCTCAGCCTTCTCGTAATCCTCCTAGGACTGATAATGGTAAGGAGCCTATTCCGGGTGATGGTAATGGAGATGATGGTTATGTCCCTGTTAAGGCTCGCAATAGGAATCGGGGCCAGAAGCGGACCTTGAGGGAGAGGCAGGATGATGAAACTTTTAATAGGTTTGAGGTGCTGGATGATCTCAGCCAGGAGGAAGTGAATCCGGGGTTGTTGAACTTGGATCAGGGAACTTTGGGTACAGGACAGGATGGGCCACCATTGGAGGCCATGCAGGATGTGCAGGAGATTGGGGTTGGGCAGATGGATACAGATCAACAATTGATTGTCCAGACTGAACAAGAATCTTCTATTGGAGCTTCGAAGAGTGGTGGAGGTGGCTCCCCATTGCCCCTGAAAGGTGGCAAGGATGTGGGGAAGAGCTCTTTGGCCTCCTCTCGTTTAGGTATTCAGCAAAATGAACTGAAGAAAGGGGTTGGTGACAGGACTTCCAAGCTGGGAAGGAAAAAGGATATGGAGAAGATTAAATTAACTGGGGAAACTTTGGTGGAGTCAGGGTCAGTCAAGACTCTTGATTCACATTTTTCATGCCCCCAGAAATGATTGTTCTCTCATGGAATGTAAGGGGCTTGAACAGTGGCCCTCGACAAAAAGCTGTTCGTGATTTGGTTAGGAATCATTCTCCGGATGTTCTTTTTCTTCAGGAGACTAAATTATCTGTAGATAATATGTTGGCCATGGCTCCTAAGCTGTGGAAATATGGTGAATGCCAGTGTGTGGGGGCTCTTGGTGCTTCTGGAGGGGTGGCTTGCTTTTGGAACCCTCGGAAGATTTTCCCCCTATGGTGGATGTCCTCTAGATCCTCTATATCCCTTGTCGCCTCTTGGTATGAGACTGGTGAGTGTATTCTCCTCTCTAATGTGTATGCTCCTGTTGAGTTTCTGGGTAAACAACTTCTATGGTCCCATCTTCGTTTTGTTCGTAGCTTAGCTCCTTACCATCCGTGGGTTATGGCTGGCGATTTTAATGCTATTGTGGAATTGTCTGAGAAAAGAGGTGGAATTCCTAGGTTGGAGCCTTCTGCTCTGTTATTCAGAGATAGCATTTCTGAATTAAATCTTATTGATGTTCTACCTAGTAATGGTCGCTTCACTTGGAATAATAGGAGAATTGGTGAGAGTTGTGTTGCTGAGAGGCTAGATCGTTTCTTGGTTTCCTGTTATTGGGTTGGAAACTTATGGTCCACTCGATCTGAAATTCTTGATTGGAGAGGTTCTGATCATTGGCCTATTAAGCTTAGTATTATCTCTGCACGGGGGCCTCGGTCTCCCTCATTCAAGTTCCAGCTTATGTGGTTACGGGATCCCACTCTTCATGATTATGTGGCTGAGTGGTGGCGGATTGGTAGACCAACTTTTGGTACGGCAATGTACACATTCTCCAAGCTTCTTCAGTTTGTCAAATATCAGCTTAAAAGGTGGAATCGGCGATGTTTTGGTAATATCTTTCATGCTAAGGTTGCCGCACAGGAGGAGTTGAATAATATTACGCGGTTGATTCGTGAGAATGGGGCCTCTGAGGATCTTCTAAGGGAGGAGGCTAAGACTTTGAAAGTGGTTGAGGAATTTGAATTGCGGGAAGAAATCTATTGGAAGCAAAAGGCCCGGGTTGAATGGTTACAGGAAGGTGATAAAAACACCGCCTTCTTCTTCAATTCTGTGAAGGATAGGAGGCATGGTAATTCCATTCCTTTTCTGGTGAATGATAGGGGTGAACGTCTTGCCTCGTTTCAAGAAATCTCTGCTGAGGCATCTCAGTATTTTGCTACTTTATTTAGGGAGGATTCACAAGGGGGCTCTGTTGAGGAAGCACAGGTTCTTTCTTGTATTCCTCAGTTGGTCTCCAGGGAGGCGAATGAGTATTTGATGAAAGATATCTCTCTTGATGAGCTGGAGGGGATTGTGTTTCAGATGAAGAAGGGTAAAGCTCCTGGTCCCGATGGTTTCCCGATTGAATTTTTTCAGGAATTCTGGGATATCATAAAGTTGGATCTTCTGGCTGTTGTCCTTGAGTCCCAAAGGAATAAACAGATGCTTCGTGCTCTGAACTCCACCTTCCTTGCTCTCATACCCAAGTGTGAAGGGGCTGATAGGTTATCTCAGTTCCGGCCTATCTCTCTTTGCAATGTGGCTTATAAAATCATCTCAAAGTTATTGGCTGAGAGACTGAAGAAGTGGCTTAAAGTGTTGATTTCGGAGGAACAGAGTGGATTTGTGGCAGGTCGGCAGATTCTTGATGGGGTTGTCATTGCTACGGAGACCATCCACTCCATGGACAACTCCCATGAGAAGGCTATGTTCATTAAGCTGGATATGGCTAAGGCTTATGACAGGGTTAGATGGTCTTTTTTGCAGAAGATCCTTGTTGCTTTTGGTTTTGGTGAGGAGTGGATCCAATGGGTCATGAGCTGTGTCACGTCTGTTTCCTTCTCAGTTTTGATAAATGGAGATCATTCTGAACTTTTTGGTGCCTCTAGGGGTTTGCGCCAAGGGGATCCTCTTTCTCCGTATCTTTTTCTGCTTCTTGTGGAAGGCCTTGGTCGTTTGTTGAAAAGAAGGGTGGAGCTTGGCATCATTCAAGGTTGGCGATGGGGTGGAGACTTGCCTCCGCAATCTCATTTGCAGTTTGTTGATGATACTGCCCTGATGGGGATGGCTACTGTTAGGGAAGCTACTAACTTGAGGCAGGTGTTGGACATATATCTTGTTGCTTCAGGACAATTGATTAATGAGGAGAAGTCTTCCATATTCTTCTTCAACACGCCGAGCCCCATACAGAGAAGAATTGCTAATATCTTAAGGTTTCAGATAGGGGTTCTCCCTTTGACTTATCTGGGTTTCCCAATTTCTGTTCGCCATCTTCCCAAGGGTTCTTGGCAGAATATTATTGATAAGCTCCGTGCAAAAGTTAATCATTGGACCCACAGATGGTTGTCTTTTGCGGGGCGGGTTCAGCTTCTCAAGTCGGTGGTGCAGGCTCTCCCTACCTACAGATGTATGCTTCAGGTGGCTCCGATGGGTTTTCTGAGGGAGTTGGATTCTCTTGAAAGGCAGTTCTTATGGGCGGGTAGTTTGGCTTCTTCCAAGTGGAGCCTGGTTAGGTGGGATGTTGTGTGCAGCCCAAAGCAATTTGGTGGTCTTGGTCTTCGACAGTCTGCGTTATCTGGAGTGGCTGTGGCTGCTAAGCTATTTTGGAGATGGTGTGTGGAACAGGATCAGCCGTGGGCCAGGATATTATCTCATAAGTATTTCCCGGGGATTCCACGGCAGGATCTTCCTCGTTACCCTCTTGAGGGGAAAGGTTCAGTGATTTGGAATACTCTTCAGAAGGGTGCAAAGCTTATTAAGGAAGGTTTATTTTGGATCTGTAGACGAGGAACTGAGGCTCTCTTCTGGTCGGATTCTTGGGATGGATTCCCTCCACTTACTTCTCAGTTCCCCAATCTACTTCCTTTGTGCCAAAGATTTCTCGAGGCTGGCTGGGCTAGGGTGAGTGACTTCAAGTCTGTTGCTTCTTTTGGTCAGTTGGAGGTAGCTCATTGGAAGGATCCCGCAGAGTGGCCAGATTTGGGACTTGCGGAAGAAAGTGCTGAGCTTCACAAGATTCTTCTTAGTAGGAGTTGTAGTTCTCTTCTGGAAGAAGATATTCTTGCTTGGACCCATAATCCTAAGGGGGTTTACTCTGTTGCTTCTGGTTATCAGGTGTTATTGGCTCAGAAGCTAACTGGGGCAGAGGTTCATTGGTGGAAAAAGGTGTGGAATAAACTCTCGTGGCCTAAATGCAACTGCTTTGTTTGGACTTTGGCTTGGAATAGGTGCTTGACCTGGGATAACATTCGTAAACGGGGATTTCAAGGACCTTCAATTTGTGTTTTGTGTGGGGGAGCGGAAGAGGATTCTTCACATTTGTTCTTTCGGTGCCCCTTTGTTGTGCAACTTTGGCATTGGTGGTGGGAGGTGTGGAAGCTTCCCTGTATTCATGCGTGCTCTTTGGTTGAATTCTGGGATAGTATGGGAAGACCTCCTTCTATGGCTTCCTTTTTGCAGGAAGTTTGGTTCGTGGGCCCTACCTTTCTACTTTGGCAGATTTGGTTGGAGCGGAACCGCAGAATTTTTCGTGATCAGAAGTTGGTGGGTCGACAAGTTTGGATGCGTATGCTTGGAATGGTGCAGGAGTCTGTTTTAGCTAAATGTGATGTGGTTTTCCCCTTGGAGAGAGGTGATGCTGAGTTGGTGGCCAGACTAGGTCTTCAAGAAATTCATTCATCTTTTGTCAGTTCTAGGAACTGTAGGCATGGGAAAAAGAGGGTCCAACGGGTTGGAAGGTGGTTACCTCCTCCCAATGGATTTTTAAAGATCAATACTGATGGTTCTTCTAGGGGAAATCCTGGGCCTGCTGGAATTGGTGGGGTTGGCAGGGACTCAGCTGGTTCGGTGATTTTTCTATTCTCTATACATGAGGGGGTGAAGACTGTTAACTTCATGGAGGGTCTAGCAATTCTTCATGCTATGGAGAGGGCCCTTGCTTTGGGATGGAGAAAGGTTATATGTGAAGCTGATTCACAGATTTTGATTAATCTCTTGAATGAGCGAAAGATATCTGATATAAATTGGCAGTTGGCTTCGGTGGTTCAACGAATTCTTCAAGTTAGTTCTCGGATGGAGGAGGCATCCTTTGTTCACATCCCAAGGGAGTGGAATCGCGCTGCTGACTGCTTGGCCAAATGGGCCTCTGAGCAAGATAGTGGTTGGAAGGTTGAGGATTGGGATCAAGTTAACCCTGAGCTGCATCTGGATTTAGACCGGTTCTTGGAAGAGGATAGGAGGATACATGGGGATAGTTGATTTTGTTTTATGTTGTGGGGTTTTCACCTTGTTTTCTGGGACTGGGCTCCGTGGTTATTATTGTAATGCTCTTTTCTGATTTCTAATAAAGTTTTTACCCCTTTGTTTTTTTTAAAAAATGTTTATTTGGCTTAAATAAACATTAATTATTTAAAAGATTATAATATTAAGTTATAACTTAACTTAATATTGAGGGTCAATTTATCATTAAAAGGGGGGCCATATTATTATTTAATTGAGGGCGCCAATTTCAGGATTTCCTAAGTGCAAATGATAATTTTATTTAAAATGATTTAAATGGTGCTTTTTGGGAGAAAATTGCACCTCCTCAAGAAAGCCTTTAAAATGCCTTGAAGAGTTGGATTTTTATTGATTATGAGATTGAGCATTGGTGTTGATGAGTTTTTTTGTCTAAGAGAGGAAGCCAAAGGTTTCTGAATAAGTTGGCCATTGGAGAACGTTAGCACTCCATTGTTGCAGCCTTTTGAAATAGTGAAATATCTACTAAATTAGGCATTAGGAGGGCATCATACAAGTGTTTTATTTGTGCTAAAAGGTGGAGTTTAAGCAAGGGTTTGAAGATTGATCAAACTGCAGACCAGAAGTTTCATCATTGTTAACCATTAAAGAGCAGATTGCAAAGTTTTGTTTACTACTACAGTACCCACGTGAACAATACCCGCTACAGTGTTGGGTGCTATTTTTTATCAGATTTATAATTCTGTTCACCCTTTTGAAAATACCATCTAAGATTAAGGATCATTGGGCTGTGTGTTGAAGAAGATTATGGCTGCAACCTACACAGTTAGGGTTTACCAGGGTGCTGTCATAATAGTGGTATACAATTCCTGAGAGGAACGAATTTTAGCTGAAATCACATTTTTTAGAAAATATAATGATTTAAGCCTTAAAAAGTTCCATTTTAAGGATTTCAATTGAAGAGGATTTGATCAAATCACCTTAGATCAAAACCCCTTGGATAGAACCTCGCTAGTTTTAAACCATACCTATAAATGCGTCTCCTTTACACCTATAAAAATGCTGATAAAAAATCACTTTTGATTTAACTTTTGGGGGATCAAATGAATTCATTTAAAATTTATTTCAAATGATTATGGTATTCCTCAGAACAAACTATCCAATGAATATAATTTTAATATGTTTTGGTTTTGTTATGTATTTGTTTTTAAGTTTTATTAAACATAGGTTTTCATCTAAAATGAATTTCTTTGTTCTTCACATGTGGAAAAATAGAAGATTATCAAAAAAAAATTGAAAAATATGAGTGCACCGATATTGAAGTCCTTGATCCAACAAAAAAAATTAAATTAAATTTTAACATATACAAAAAAAGTTACACGTTATACGGTCGGCCATGTCCAATTGTAATTTGTTTGACTTTGAAACTTGATTAAGGAAATAATATTCAATGAAAACTATCTAACCAAGTGGAAGCACTAAATATCGAGTTACAAATCTAAATTTGAAAGAATTAGAATTTTATCCTTCATGGAAAAACGCTATGCGTATACAAGAAGGCCACTTTTAAAAATAATGTTTTTCCAAAAAATCGGCCAGGGAGATGGAAAAAGTGAAATTTGATTCCAAAAATTTTGAAAAAATATTTCTAGAATCTATAGACAAAATTTGATGAGACTCTAGTTTGCACCATCTTCAAATTCCTCACAGTTTAGCCGCTATAGGTGCCCGAATGTGAAGATTTAGTTAAAAATAATAATTTCAGTGTCCAGTTTGGCCAAAAATTGTAAACCACTATTATGGGATCACCCACCAGCAAAACTATCAAACTACAGTGATTGGTGATTGAGTTTTAAGAGCCTCATATTGTTGGTTATACTGTATAGCGCCTCTTTAGGGAGGCTTATCTCTACCTTGGCAAAGGCTGCAGCTTCATCAAATCTTAGAGAAAAGTCATTCGTTGGCTACAGCAGTTAAATAAGGGTTTTTACATGCAACAAACATCACTTCCAGGTTCAGATTTTTAGTTGTTTGCATTTCCAGCTGTAGCAAACTATGTAATAAATCTGCCTTTCAATTACATATTGGAATTAAATGCATGTATCTGGGCCCTAATTGAATTTTGGTGTTTACTAAATGCTGCTATAAAGAGTTTGTTTTTTTCAAGCATTTCTCTTATTTAATATTGCATCATAAAATACCAAAATTTCAAAAAAATCCAAGATCAGGGAAAAGAAATAAAACAAAAAGAAGTCTCAAAAACTAGGGCACGAAGTGTTCTTACAGGTTTCCACGAGGCCTTGCTTGAGCTCGTTCTTTTCTTCGCACTACATGACCATGACTGCCATTTGCATATTGGCTTTTAAAATTTTATAGTTTAAAACCAAACACAAATAATCCATGAGAAAGCATAGGCACCATGAACGAACAAAATAAATTGATCCTAAACAATGATATTGTGTAAATAATTCAAAATCCTAACCAACCTGGATTAAGAATCTTGGCAGCACCACCCGAAGCACTAGGTTTCCAGTTAACTCTTACAGTCCAACACGAGGTCTTCTTGGGCTTTGCATACAAACTCATAACATTAGAGGACTTCCTGTATCACATATGAATTGTATATGACTTAAATTTAGATCACCATGTGATCGACAATAAACAATTGAACAAGGATATAGAACCATTTACTTTGAGAAGAACACCTAATCAAGACCATCAAGGCCAGCCGAAAATAGAGAAATCATTATGACATAAAGGTTGCAATAAGAGAGACTTGTAGCTATTTCAATCATCCTTTAGCAGAATCCATAAGAAAAAATGGATAGTTAATGTTTGCATTGCTATCAGGTTCTTTTATTTTATAGCAACTTGCAATAAGAGTGGTGTGAATGGCCTACCCAAACTTTAGCTATTTCAATCATCCTTTAGCAGAATCCATAAGAAAAAATGGATAGTTAATGTTTGCATTGCTATCAGGTTCTTTTATTTTATACCAACTTGCAATAAGAGTGGTGTGAATGGCCTACCCAAACAGCAAGCATTACGCAATTGAATAATACCAACATAATGAAATTAACCTTAGATAGGTAGTCTAGGATATGAATTTCAAATGTGTGAATTTATTGTACAATAAGAATATAACTGACAATTTGTATAAAGGCAAAATTTATCCCTATTAGCAGGGAGATCTTAAGGTTAGCAACAACATACCCAAAAATAAATTAATTGACAGCACAATGGGAGCTTGGTCACTTCCAATATATACATAAAATAGTAACCTTCTTGCATATATCTTATCAGAATAAGCTATAGTGCCTTTTAAAATTTTAGATTGTCTCAAGTTCATCTAGTTCTCAACAAAAAAACTTTACAATCATGCCCTAAAAAAGAAACTATATGTGTTGATTGAAACACACATATGAAGGCAATGGAGTTTATATTGTTGGCTTATTCTACTGCTTAGAATTTGCAAAGCTCTTCACATTCTGTGAGGGTTTTTCTTTATCTTTATAAATTTTGCTTGAAAATTACTTTATCTATTTTTTTGATAAAAAGTGTGTGGCAATATCTGTGTCACAGTATTGTCCCGTGCCGTAGAAAATGTAACGGGTTATTATTTGTTCATGTTAATTTGATCATAAAAATTAATGGATTGGCCTTTGTTCGAAAGAAAATTAGTGGGCCATTATTTTTTGGTGACAATTTGATCTATTAGTGTTAATTTGTTTTAGAACTTCATGATTTTGGATTGCAGGATGGAAATATAGGAACCACATATATATTCATTTATAGCAACTGCTATAGTTAAAAGGTTCAATTCGAAAAATTCACTTGTTCTTGGGACTTCAGGGTAATGGTTGTTCATTGCAGCCAATCTGTACCAAATATGGTATGCTTTTGAACCTCTTAATTTTGTTTACAATCACTGGGATTTTTATAAGCAGCTTCATAACCGTTTCTCAGCACTAAAACACTTCTAATGAATATTTTGATAAATGCTTATAAATGTTTTTACTGAGTGTTTTCTTAATAGACCCAATTTAGTGAATGGTGGGTGTGCACATACTTCAAAATTAATTTTTGTGACAGAATTAGGAAAACAAATGGTTAGGGCCTCGAATTATTTTTTTGTAATTGTGCAGTAATTATGAAAATGTAAGCAATTGGGCAACATTGATTGCTATTCAATTACATCTCATATTACTTAATGAAACAACTAAGTTACATAAATCTAACAACAAGGTTAAAAGGTAAAATTTCAAAGCTGGAAAAGCTGATATCATAATCAAAGTCCATTCCAGTTTAAATTGGTTATGGAAACAATTGTATTTAACTTTCATAATCAAAGTCCATTCCAGTTTAAATTGCTTGAATAGGTGCAAGTGACTAAGCTTGCATTGTTGCAATTGGACTAGTCAGTTTAGCTGAGCATGGAAGGACGCTCCAGTGAAGTACAGTTGCGTGTAGAGATGTAAATAAAATATACATATTATTGTAGATCTAGCTAGTAAGTGGCAAATGGTTATAATTCTGATGTTGGTTATAAAAGGTATACTATGGTTCCAACGTCTTTGTATCTTCGATTTATAGCTTCTATAATATGGGAGGCAAAGGTAGGGATGGTCATTCATGTATAATTTTGTTTGCTTGCTTAGGGTGCTTGGGGAATCACTATGCCTCAGCCTGGAGATGACAGTATTCGTGTTCACAACTTAACACTGTGGGGTGTTGAAGTCCAAAGGTCCCTTTACCTTTTCTCTTCAATTGCATTGTCTCTTCACATTCCCTTTTTTCCCAAGATTTATCCATATTGGATGATGTAATTGCTCATATTGTATTGTTATAACTAGTATTCGCACATCAGAAATATTAATGAGAATTCCCCTGCTTAAAAGTGGATGTGCTCAAATTGGTGTACCACTATAAATCTTTGTGTTCTCATGTTTGTTTTTTTTCAATTCTGATTTTATGTTCTGCAATCCTTTTCATTTCATCAAAGCTTCACGTATTTGATGTTTGAGAATTGTGACAATTTTCGGGAATGGAAGAAGCAGAGGACTCTAGGACAACCCTTCCGCACATGTGGATGCTAGGGATTTGGTGCCCTTGATGCCCAACGTTGAAATACCTGAAATTATCGATGTTCCCTTACAAGAGGATACTTTTCTTGTGTAATCGAGGTTCTAGGAGATATAAATTATTGCTACCTCTATAGGAAAAAAGGGCATATAAAAAAAATTGTCCTATTATCCTCAATAGACCTGGCATTATGGGATTGAAATTGAAATCTAATGTTGCTTCTGTAAATGGGAATCGAGCTAACTTTGCTTCAACCAAAAAGTACAATGGTTCAATGAATGCCCCTGAACCCCCTATGGTCAGGGATGGTGCTTCAAATGACCCATCTTATAATGGTACTTATAATGTTGTGTCGCCTCATACAATGGGCACTCCAACTCATGGTGAGTTGACTCCCCTGGTTCATGGTTGGCCTCTTTATTAACCCTACTTTTGTGGGACGTTGTACCTCTGAAATTGTCCCCCCACCCAAAAAAAATTGGGAGAGGACATGGTGTTGGATCTTAGCTCCCTCCCCAACTCTTGCATTGGCCTTAAACTTGCTAACCAGGATTCCTTGAGGGCTCCAGTCTCCAGTTCACTCGATGATCCTTTGGCTCTTAAGGCTCTGAGATCTTCACCCCCTCTCTACTCTGTGTCTTTTGGCTTGTCTAGCAATTTTCCTAACCACACCTTTGGTGTTAGGCTCAATGGAAGTTCATTACCTCACTCAAATTTTGATAAAAAATAATGCACAACAATTAGTGATGGATAAAATCCGTCAAAACATTGCTTTAAATGGTAAGTCTACTTTGGATATTAGCAACAATTTGGATCTTGTTCCTAATAGAGATCTAATCTCCAACAAAATTGACAAGTTGGAAACTATTAGTTCTTTCTTGAATAATGAGTCTGAATCTATGATTAAAGCATTGTTAAAGAGATTGAGATTTCATAACCAAGATAGCCTCCTCATTAGAGAGTGTCACATGCATTGAGCCCGTTAGGTTCTTTTAAACTCACCTTTAAAAATAACTCTACATAAAAATCAACCTCTCCAAGAATTTGAAGGAGTCAAATAACATAAGCATTTTCCAAATGAGGCACTCACAATGAGTCTTCTATTTGAACTTTCCCAATGCTTATTTTTATTGTCAATCTTCTGAGCACAATATCTAAGAATTTTATTTTTTACTGTCAATAATAAATCTATATTTTGACTAACTATTGATGTTCTTTCTATAAAAAATGTAGGGATGGTCAACTATTGTTAGTCACAAAAATAATAGGTCTAATAAAATTTGTGGTGGACCACCAATAAACTCAACTAGCAATGGTGGCTAACCACCAAAGGCTCAAGGTTGTAAATTTTATAAGACATGGGACAAGTAGCGAGAGTTATTATTTACTTACATGGTGATTCATTTAAAGAGGTGGAAAAGCATAATTACACCTTTTAATGCCACACCTAGCTAGCTTCTATTTTGTCTTCTAAACCAGAAACCATACCATGCCCCCAAAATTATGACATTAGAAAACATTGAATTACAAATGAATAAAAATATCAAAACTATAAATATAAATATTAACAATTTAATATTATTATAATTATATTTATCATAAGATAATATTATAATAATAATTATTAAATAAACATTATAAATATTAAAATATATATAAAACTAATATGAAAATAAATATATTAACAATTTATAAATATAATGATAAAATAAGAAAAATATAATATATTAATGTAAACATAAAATAATGTATATATTGGAGTAAATAAAGTGCAGATTACAAAGGCTGCGATCAGGTTTTCTTTGGCTATTAATAATACCAAACAACAAACACATTCCTTAAACGCAGCGATTAAAATTATTAAAGGGAGACAGTGATTAGAATTAAGGGTTGTGCCTTTTGCGAGCAAATAGAGGTTCAACTCTTCCCCATCGTGGGAGGTATAAAGGGAAGAAAGGAAGCATATGGAGATAGGGGGGCGTGGAGGAAAAACAACAAAATATAATTAGTAATTGGAAATCTGGATAATACAAACAAATTGAGAAAAAGAATAAAGATATTGGATTACATATTATTGGCAAGAATATATTTGGGGAAGTAAATTTAAATATAATTATTAATATAAATATATATATATATATATATATATATAAATAAGTAAATATATATATACGAATATATATTATTTACGACTATGCAATAATGATGCTTGCAGCAATTATTAATCCTTATTAATAATTACTCAACTGAACTAATGTATTGTTTCTCTGTAACTAATATCTTATGAATATTGAAGACAGATCGATTGGAGAGAAGAGAGGAAGATACAGATCAGAAAAGGGAAATCAGTCCAGTTTCAACGCAGCAGATCTCTATTGTTAGAAATACATAAATATTCAAGGGTATACTTGATGTTTTTCTACCAGTCATTATTTTACATGTATTTACATATCGCATATGGATAATAAAGGATATTTAAGTATATGATCTTATGATAGAATATGGGATACGCTTGATTAACTAAAACCCACCTTGTAGGAAGGACCTGCGGTGTAAGCAAGAGGTAAATGAGGCTAGTAAGTAGGCCATTCTAGAGTTGATCGTAATGGCGCCTAAGACCAGAGGACCCTTACCTAGAGAGCCAAGTTTTTCACCTACGACCCCCGCCCAATTCTACAAGATGGCAAGTGTCTTCGGGGAGTTAAGACATTGATGGGGAAAGCAGATACAAGCTGCCAAGGGAGAGAGTTGTGGTAGACATCCTATTAGGCTTGGTGTAGAAATGGCTCCGAGCAGACCCATCATGTCCCTTCTCCAAAAATCCTAATATATTTGCATGTATTGTTCATGTGGTGATTGTAGGATTCCAATCCAAGATTGCATCATTAAAAAAATATTTATTTGGTAAGACAAACCCCTAACCCTAATTCGTTGTAATTTGTGATTTGTGGGAAAAATCTAGGGCAAATCAAGAGAGGGACATTACAAACCATTACTCATTCTCCCTTCTCTTTACCCTTATGGTCCTACAAGATGGCAAGTGTCTTCAAGGACTTAAGACATTGATGGGGAAAGCAAATACAAGCTGCCAAGGGAGAGGGTTGTGGTAGACACCCTCTTAGGCTTGGTGTAGAAATGGCTTCCGGTGGACCCATCACATCCCTTATCCCAAAATCCTAATATGTTTGCATTGTTGATAATCTATAGATGTGATGTAATTGTCTAACTCTAGTAAGCATATATATATTTGCATATATTGTTCATGTGGTGATTGCAAGATTCCAATCTAGGATTGCATCATTAAAGATATTTATTTGGTAAGACGAACCCCTAACCCTAATTTGTTGCAATTTGTGATTTGTGAGAAAAATCTAGGGAAAATTAGGAGAGGGACATTAAAAACCATTACTCATTCTCCCTTCTCTTTACCCCTATGGTCCTACAATGATCTTGTAGTCCATCTAAGAATTTGGAAGACAGTGAGCATGTTCTAGATAAACAATGGCATAGCTCTAGCCGTTCATTCAAATACTTAACTTCAACTAAGAGGAGGACATTACAAACCATTACTCATTCTCCCTTCTCTTTACCCCTATAGTCCTACAAGATGGGAAGTGTATTCGGGAAGTTAAGACATTGATGGGGAAAGTAGAGATACAAGCTACCAAGGGAGAGGGCTGCGGTAGACACCCTCTTAGGCTTGGTGTAGAAATGGCTTTGGGCAGACCCATCATGTCCCTTCTCCCAAAATCCTAATATGTTTGCATTGTTGATAATCTATGGATGTGACGTAATTGTCTAACTCTAATAAGCACATATATATTTGCATATATTGTTCATGTGGTGATTGCAAGATTCCAATCTAGGATTGCATCATTAAAGATATTTATTTGGTAAGACGAACCCCTAACCCTAATTTGTTGCAATTTGTAATTTGTGAGAAAAATCTAGGGCAGTCAAGAGAGGGACATTAAAAACCATTACTCATTCTCCCTTCTCTTTACCCCTATGGTCCTGTAATGATCTTGTAGTCCATCTAAGAATTTGGAAGACAGTGAGCATGTTCTAGATAAACAATGGCATAGCTCTAGCCGTTCATTCAAAAACTTAATTTCAACTAAGAGGAGGATATTTTACAAAATAAAAATATAACTCTTGATGAGCTAGATAATGAGGATATGAATCTTGACTCTCATTGAAATAAATTTGATTTCTTGTAATGTTCAAGGTTCTAAAAATCAATCTAAATAAAATAATCCATGTGAGATATTTCAAAAAGATTTCTACGTTAGAACATTATTTATTTGTAAGAATTTAAGGTTTCTAGCTTCTTTCCTTTGGCTTATATTCCATGTTATTTGGCCAACCAATCACTTTTTGTGTAGTAACCATGAAACAATTCGTGGTGGTCTAATCACCTTCCTCTCTTCTAAGTGGTGGCAATACTTAGTTGACCAAAGATTGCACACCACCAACGAAGAATCATGTGTTATTTTCAACATTAATAAGCATTCCTTTGGAGTGCTTAATGTTTATGCTTCTAATGATGCTATAAATGATCTCATTATTGGTGATAGATTATTCATTTAATTCCTATCACTATTTAGGTTCTATAGAAAATATTGAACATGATCAAGACATAACATATCATAAATGTGATGTCTTGCATATAAAGTGGACAGCTAGCAAAATAGAGGCTTGGTAGTAAATGAATAATAATTGGGACTTTTAAATCCTAATTTTAGTTATCATCATGATTATATGACTTGGTACACAAGGATTGACCTCAAGTTTAGATCTAGGACAAAGTGTACAGGTAGCTTGATAAATACATGCTATTATCAAGCAATCTTTATTTTTATTTACCAATTGTTTCACCTTTACAAAGGAGCCTTTGCTAAACATTCTCCCTTTTTATTCTATATTCAATGAAAAAGTTATAATCCCAAGTCCATGAAAACTTAATTCTTTTTTGATGTCTCATCTACCATTGTCTCATTCAATCATATTGGCCCATATTCAAAGTGTTTGGAGCATGGAGCCCCACTCTGTGCATAAATTAGTTTAGATTGCTTGATGGAATGATGTCATAAAATGCACTTCCTACTTCTACTACATTTATGGTACCAACTAGACCACTTCCATCACCACGCATAGGAAGCCACCACCTTAGAACTCTACCAAGCCATGGTCTCCTTAGAGGCTCACTATTTTGATCATGCCCTAGAATTGTGTGTAGCTGAGATTCACTACCAAAAAGTATTTGTTCATTGGCTCAATACGAGAGACAAGGTTTCTATAGAATTCTTTTAGGATCTATGGACCTACCATGTGTCCCAAATCCATTAAAAAAATCAAGGAAGGCCAACAACTTTTATAAAGCTCCCAAAAGAAATTAGCCCTTTATTTGACACTATGAGAAATTATTTACCACCTAAGAAGACACGCCTAAAAGGGATCTTTATTTGGAAAAATTCTTGAGTGTGGTGTCAAGTTTCCAACTATCAATGCATCCTTTGTGACAAATTGTTCACCAAGGAGGGCCTATGTGAGGTGGTTTTCCCCATGGTTAATGATAAATATCTTGGTCCATTTAGCTTCACCTATGAATAATACAAAGTCCATTAGAATTTTATAAGCAAAAATCTTCACAAGGTTTATCTTAAATTTTTCATTGAAACTCTTTAGGGAGCTTAATAAATAAATACAATATTAAGTTCATACATAAAGCTAATTAACAAGATGCCATTTACAATTAGAGACCAATTACTTTGTTGAATACCTCCTACAAGGTCATTACTAAAGCTCTTGCTCTCGAGTTGGTTTGTCATGAGAAAATTGGCTTCATTAAATATAGGTATATTCTTGATAATATTATAGATGTTTGAGAAGGAATGGGCTAGATATTATCAACAACTCAGTGTCTTCTTCAAAATTTCTTTTACCAAAGCTTATAACTGCATTGAATGACCCTTTCATTCTTTCCATGCTTTAATATTTAAGATTTGGGTCATGTTTTATGCAATCAATTTAGATGCTTTTTGCATCTACTTCTATGCACACCATTATTAATGGCCAACAATCTACATTTTGGATTTTTAGGTCCATCCACAAAGGTTTTTCCTATGTTCTCATGAGTGAAGGCTTTGGCTATCTTCTAGCTCATGTTGTGTCTTAGAATTTGATGAAAGGCATGTATTTACCCAGCTCTTTAATCCAACTAGTTAATAGTAATTTTTTTTAATGATTCCTCTCACGGGTTACTGGAGGAAGATGACACTATCAAGCAGGCCCTACACTACCTCCATGTTTTCGTAAGGCCTTAGGATCAAGTATTCAATGACAAAATACTTTATGTCATAGATAGTTTTTCCTTCCTAAATATGGTTGGTTAGATTCCTATAGGTGGAAATAGATTTGATCATGGGAAAATTTATAGTGCCTTTACAATCAAGCCTTCTCCTCTACCTTTTGGCATTTTTCATTTCTAGAATTAAGAAAACACTAATCTATTGGATTATGGTATGTCCCAAAATTATGGTAGTCATTTATGTGTACTATTATTTTTCTAGGTGTCTTCTAAAAAATTCTACATGAAGACTAAGAAGCTCCAAAGAGATTTCATTTAGGATTCTTTAGATGGTAAAACATTATTTCATTGTGTGACATGGGAGTATTGTTGCCTTCCTTGTGATTTGGTAGCCTTCGGGTTACTATCAATCTAATGAAAATGTTTAGTCTTATGTGCCAAATAGATTGTTGGGTAAGTGCAAGATAATGGGGCTAAATAATGGCCACAAAGTGGATTTTTTCTAAAAATTTAAAATATTCTATTTAAGTAAATATTTGAAGTACTTCTAGATGGAATATTAATATGGTGTTAAAATATGAAATGTAGTATTTTGTTAACTTGGGGAAACAAGTCAAGGTGAGTCTTCAACTTCATGTAATAAATGAATTAACACTATAATTTTAAAGGAATGTAGATATACTAATATTAAAAATAAAGCATACTAAAAACAACATAAGATATTTTAATAACATACAAAATGATTTAAAAATGAATGCAAAGAACATCCAATATGTACACCTATTGATATAAAAACCCCTTATATAATGAGTTAAAATATATATATTTTTATTAAAATTAAAAGAAAATTATTAGATGATCTTCTTCATCAAAAAAATTTGAGAGCAATTTAAACTCATACATATAAATTTATGAATATTTTTTCTCCCCATCTATTAATTTTTTTCTTGATTTTTGTAGGGTTGGACAAGGAAATATAAATAATCTTCGATATTGATTTGAAGGTATTTTGAGTAGATCTAAGGAAGTTATTATGAACTTAGGATTTCTACCAAATTTGATCTCAAAATTGTTAATTAAATAATTTATTGAAGATTTATTTTGGGAAGTTGACATATAGGCCCTAATAAGTCGTAGTAAAAAAATTAGATTATTTGAAGTTGTTTTGTGTGATTTATTACAAAATTAGTATTTTCCCATCATGGTGAGGCTTGCAACAAGAGGCAAAAAATATTTGGTCACACTTGGAAAATCTCCAAACAAGGATGAGATAGAGATAAAGAATTTTACTCCTGAAGATGAAATCACAAAAAGTTAAAGAAGAAATTCATTATTAAAGGAGATGAAATAGATGATGAATGCATTATCAAGGAAAATGAATTCCTTTGTGTGCTATGAACTATAAGGAAGAAAATTCACACAAAAAGATGGAAGATAATACTTCTAAGGGATGTGATTTTTATGGGTTTTGACTCAAATTTCAAAATGGATCAAGACTTAAGTAAACCTGTGCCTAGGAATTTCACACCAAGGTTGGATATAAGAAATTTTTATGGTAATGACACAACAAATTGACTATACCAATGAAGCAATTCTTTGATCTTCAGCATATTCCTTGTCAACAAAAGGTAGCAATAGCATCTTTATATTTGCAAATAGACCAATTCATTTGGAATCATTGGTTATGTGAAGAGAAGAAAAATAAGGGTTGTGTGGTCATGTGGTTAGTCATTCAAACAATTAGAACAACGACAAGTAATTGTATTATTTGGCTCAAGGACTGCACATAAATTCATCAACAATCAATTGGAAAATAATTAAATTATTTTTATCTACCTAACCCCAAAATTCCAAGTTATGATTACAAATGATGGTACAGTCAATGTTCAAGAAAATTCCATAGTATTAAGCTTACTAACAAAAAATACATGATAAATTATCCTATGTTTTCCATACCCATGGTTAGAGCAAACATTATTTTGGGTGTTCGATGACCCATTACTTTAGGCACAATAGAGATTAATTTCCAAGAACTATTCATGTGTTTCCACTTAGAGGGTAGAAAACTTGAGCTTGTAGAATTGTTGTATAGAGTCCACAAATGGTAAGCTCCCACCACATGGAATAGTTTCCTAAACAACATGTGGATAGAAATGCAGCTCACTTGTTATCATTGAAATTGCAACCAAAGATTCCTACATCATCTGGTTTGCAATCAATTATATTTCTATGGAATATGCCAAAAATATGGTCTCCCAATAGTGATCAAGGTCAATCCTTTCAATTACCAAAGAATCCACCACCATCCATCACTTCTCTCGTATATGTACATAATATGATGAGGTTAGCTAACAACCATATCCAATACAAGACAAATCCATATAAGTAATCCTTGAAACATCAAAAATTGGATAATAAGTGGGAACCTACCTTGTATGATGGTTCACAAAGGACAAACAATGTAACATACAAGTTGGAGCTACCTAAGTCAACAAAGAAACATTCAGTATTCAATGTATCTAGCTTGGTAGAAGGCTAATGAACACAAAGTTTTACCCCAAACAATATTACAAGAGCTAGATAAAGAACGAAGTCATTTTGGATCCAACATTGGGATGTCAAACAATCATAAAAGTCCTCATCTAGTGGAAGAATTGTTTGATCAAAGATGGTACATGGGAAAATATAGATTTTTTGAAGAAGTATTTTTTGTTGATCAACATTGAGGACAAGGCTTCTCTAAAGAAGGGAGCATGTTACATCCTTAATCTTAAAGTTTTAATAGTGTTACGAGTAGTCACCTTGTGGCTACCTCAACTCTTTATTGATTCATATGATCATTATATTTTGATTTAGATATTTAAATCATCCTAAGTGTTATAATTGTGTATCTAAGTTGGCTCATATGACATCTAGTCCATAAGTATGGTATATATAGGAACTGGTGGTTAATTTATTATCATCGAATTGTGAATTGTGTTCTCATTGGAGATATTTGGAGGCTTGACCCCCTCAAAGTGGATTTTTATTCTATATTATTATTATCAAGTATTTGCTCTATATTTCCTATTATATTCTTCTATTGTGCAAGTTATTCCATTACACTTTTTAACCACATGTATTAACCCTAGTCTTGAATCTATTAATTAACTAGTGATTCATAACTCTCAATTGTTCACAATAACCTTGCCTACATCCTTTCCTTTAACCTAGACTAAATTTTGGATACAACTTGTCCCCTAGACTAATTTGTGTTGCATTATAGTCCCCGCTTTTTGAAATTCTATTTTCCTAATCTTTAAGTTGATCCTTTTAGAATATAATCATTATTTGTCAACTTATGTGCCAAAACATTATGAATTGAGGATCTAGGATCTTGCATTTATATATAATCCTAGGTCATTTTTGCTCATGATTTAAAAGCTTTGTCAAATATTATATTACACAACTTTATATACAATATTACACAACTTTATATACACTATTACATTAGCATCACATTATGACATCAACATCTAACCCATTATCAATGAAGTTGTAAGCCTTCCCTCTAAACATGCAATAGATCCTTAAGATGATTTTCAATGCTAGTCCTCTTTCAAACAGAAGTACAAGCAAAGGCAAATAAATCCTACAAATTTATAATATAAAATTGGTCTACACCAAATAAATCAGACTCACAATTTGGTCTTTTTGGTGTAGTTGTGTGCTATGAGGACACAACTACACCAAAAAGACCAAATTGTGAGTCTAAATTCATTTTGAGTGCCATAAAACTATGTATCAATTTCCATCTACAATCCAAACATCATTTCATTAACAAGTTTGGATTCTATCACATTAGTTATAGTGCATATTTAACCAATAAAAAATAAAAATCAATTACAATTATAATAGCCAAACTCTTTGATACCTCTTGATGTACTTATCACTTATCATTTATATAAATGTAAAGGTAAAAATTGCATGCCTAGCACATTTCCCTTTTATTTTGGACTCACCTTGACCCCTTTGTCTTTATTGCAATGACTAGCATAAAAGTAGAAATTTATCAACCTGAGTGTAAAAAATTCAAATTTTGTGTCTTAGGGTTTTTTATTAAAGGAAAAACCATAATTCATTATGGTTATCTAGAATTATCTAGCACACATCAAGGAACATCTCTTGATAGAATTGTATCAACAATTTGCACCAATAAAACATCAATTGTTACACATAACTAGGTAAACTTCTTACATGATTGATTGGTGTGTCTTTGAACTTGTTTTGTGTGATTTATTACAAAATTATTATGTTTCCATCATGGTGGGCCTTGCAACAAGCAGTAAAAAGAATTTGGTCACACTTGGAAAATCTCGAGACAAGGATGAGATAGAGATTAAGAATATTACTCCTAGTGATGAAATCACCAAGGTTAAGGAAGAAATTCATTATTAAAGAATGAGATAAAAGAAAGGATGAATGCATTATCAAGGAAAATGAATTCCCTTATGTGTGGTATGAATTATAAGGAAGAATATTCACATAAAAAGGTGGAAGATAATACTTCTGAAGGATTTGATTTTTATGAGTTTTGACTCAAATTTCAAGATGGATCAACACTTTTAGTAAACCCATGCCTAGGAATTTCATACCAAAGTTGGATATGAGAAAGTTTTATTACAAGGACCCAACCAATTGGCAATGCCAAATGGAGTAGTCCTTTGATCTTCATCATATTCCTTGTCAACAAAAGGTGGTAATGGCATCTTTATAATTGGAACTAGACCGATTCATTTGGAATCATTGGTTATGTGGTCATGTGGTTAGTCATTCAAGAGGAGCTCACTACACATTATGGAGACAATCTTATGGATAGCTACTTCAACCAACTTACCAAGTTAAGGCAAACAGATATGGTTATTTATTATATTTATCAATTCTAAAATTCATCCTTAAGAGGGAATAATATTGTAGAGGAAAATATGAAGGAATTATTCCTTAGAGGTTTAGAGGACCACATCAAATATGAGGTGTGCATGTTTTGTCCAAGTTCTACATCCCAAGCCACGATAATGGCAAGGCAAGCAGAAGAACTTTTTTGGCTAATAGAAGGGAGGAATTCCCTGGCAAGGGAGATTGGAGGACCCCTTCATAATCATTGCCTCAGCCTATGAGATTTCCACCTTAACAAATTGAAGAGAAAAGGGCAAAAGGGTTATGTTTCAATTGTGATGAAAACAACAATAAACGACACAAAAATGCTGAGAAGAAATTATTCTACATTTAGGTTATGTATGATGAAGAAATGGATGAAGAAGAGGGGGTAGTGATGGTAGAAGAATTAGAAGATGTCCACCCAACTATCTCTTGTCATGCATTATCAAGTAGTAGTAGCCCACAAATTCTCGATGTTTAAATCATCAAACCATTATTGGTGGCTGTTGGAACTCTACATTCTAACATCCTCTAGAAGTTATAGTATGACTCTAGGTATGCCCATCTTAGTAAATGATATAAAGTGGTAGGAATGTAATTTTCATTCTAAAAATGCTTATTTACATACATTCTAGAATGCCCAGAAAATTTGGATAAATAAAATCCATAAACAATCAACAATCAACAACCAAAAAATTCTTGAACAACAATTCACACAGAAGATATTTAGATGAAGGAACAAAGCCCCAACAATAATGAGGATGTATAATTTTTGAGAAATCTTCTCTAGGTTGTTTTCAGATCTTCCCTATTGTAGTGGTCGCGAGATGTAAAAGCCCCTCCCCTATAGACCTTGGCAAGCTGGAAAAACTAAGGCAAAAAAACAAGAAAATCAACTACTAGTATAGATGAATGAAGAATATATAAACCATTTTGAACCTAACAAACATGAAGAATGATGGGATTGTATGTGCATATGAAACATGGTTATGCAAAGATTCAATAAAGTAGGTGGACATTCCAGCCCATGTAAGATATATTCACGGGACACAAAAAAACCTATATTGTATGAATGATGAATGGAAAGATAATGGGGTTTCTCGTTTTCTTTATATTCTAACCATTGTCATAAAAATGATGATGAAATGTCACTTGTATGTTGCCTTTTGAAATTTTATAGTTCAAAACCAGACACGTAAAAAACTATGAAAAAGTAGAGGTGTCGTGAACAGATAGAATAAATTTGTCTTAAACATTAATATCATGTAAACAATGGAAAAGCCTAGCCAACCTGGATTAACAATCTAAGAATTGAAAAGCCTAACCAACCTGGATCAAGAATCTTGGCAACACCACCTGAAGCACTTGGTTTCCAGTTAATCTTGGCATTCCTCCAAACAAAATGGATATTAGTCGAAACCCTGTAAATTTCAGCTTCATGTTATTTTTAACAAGTAGTTAATCTACAAAGAAATGAAAGTATTAATAGATACAAGAAAGACGAATAATTATTCTATTTCAAACTTCATATCCCAGATCAACCAAGCAACTAGAAATTTTGCACAATAAATCAAGAAAGGAACAAACACGATTTTTCAAAATACTGATTATGCCAAATGGTCAAAGACGTGAGTGAAATTATACTGAGTTGCTAGAAAATAACGAGGCTTACATGTACGTTGATTTCAAATGCTTTAGTTTCTTTTCCTTGTGTTTCGAGTCCATGAAGTTTCTTCGTCTGTTGCAGGCGTTGTTTCAGGACCATAAATTTCTTCTCATTCTTCTCTAAAATCTTATACTTTTGGTTTGTCAAAATTTCCCTTGAATATTTGTTTTGCTTGGGTTATATAATCATAAATGTGTAGTTATAATGTGTAGTTATGTTGTCCTAGTAATTATATTAAGTATCTAACTCGGTCTAGGTGGAAGCCAATGCATAATTAGTACTATATAAGAATTAATGGCTATATATTATCATCATATTGAGTATTATATTCTTATTGAAGACTATCAGAGGTATCCCCGTTGAACTGGATTAGGAGGTTTCCCCCTCAAAGTGACATTATTATGAAGTGTTTTTTGCATTTTCATATTTCATTACACTCTTGAGGCTCCCAAGGGCATCCAATGCAATTTACATACTTAGGGATGAGCACGACACCCTAATTTTTGTAGATTCTAAAAAATATCACTAGGAATAAACTATGAAGCCAAATTTCAAGCTTTTTGGTAGGGTTGGAAATGTGTGAGAAAAAAAAAAGATTGATTTCAAATTTGAGGGTGGTTCATTGATCACCAACAATGTCGTGCTAAAGAGAAATACTCCAAATCAGAAATTCAAAAATACATAGGCACAAATATGGTTGATTCTAAATAAGATGGGCAATTATTTAGTTCAACATTGTTATAGGGAAGCTACATTCACATTGGAAAATTGTGTAATAAAAAAAATGAAGAAATCATTATGACTGACAATTCAAATTCTTGGAATGGAGTTGGCCTCCAAGAATAATTAGAAACACAACCTGAAGTATAGGAACAACTAACTTGTGTGGCTTGGAAAATAACTTTTTGCATGAGAGAAATCATACTAAGATTAGGGGAAATCATAGGTAGTAGAGGGGCATAAAAAATGACATTCTACTTTACACTCAAAGCTAAAAATGCCTTTTAAGATCTCTCCCCATGGAAACTATGACAATAGAAAATTATTTCTGCCTAAGTAGCTAAAATGAAATTTTTGTATAAGGTCATTGCATGCAACAAAGGCAATTTGAATGATGATTGGGAATAACTTCTTGGCAATGCAAGAAGCACATCTACACAACTAGAAAATGATTAGAAATTTTCCTGTCCAACATCATTGATATCCTCTAAGATGAGCATTGCTAAATTGATGGTAGTAAATTAAATCCAAAGGAATTATAGATGTGATAACATAAAAGCCATAGAGTGATATGTTATAACCAAGAACAAGGATGACATCAAGAGTCTTCCCAATTAAAGCTGTCATAAACAACACAAAAATGAAAATAGGTATGAGCTTGCCATGAAAAGGATTTTTCGAGGATTTGTGTATGCATTATGAAAATAACAATCACTACTAACAAAGGGGCAAAACAACAAACTACAAGAGTGGGTTGGAGGTTCTTTATATAACTACGTAATCATACATGAGGAGAATATAGATCTAATGGTGATGAGAAAAATATTAGGCATTGAAGGTTAAAAATGAGTGAAATCTTGGTGAGCCTACGCAATCTATACCTCTAGGTCTACATGTCACACCTATAAAATAAGAATAATAACCTACCTTGGATATATCCATTAGTGGACTAAAATGCATTTTAATTCTTATATTAATATAAAAACGAGTTTGTCCCCATGACAACTTGTCTATCAAAAAATAAAAATACATGGACTAGATTTTATTAAAAAAACTAGTGTTCAAAATGATGAAAATAAGAGTTAGAAACATTTTTTGGAAAAGCAAAAATCTTGGCAAGCCTACAAACTCTATACCCTTAGGTTTACATGTCATACCTATAAAATAAGAATAATAACCTACCTTGCATAGATACAATAGTGGACTAACATATTTTTCTTTTTATATTAATATTAAAGAAATTTGTCCCCATGACAACAACTTGTATATAAAAAAAGAAAAATACATACTAGATTTTATAATAATAAAAACTACTATTCAAAATGATGAAAGTAAGTGTTGAAACAATTTCAAACTAATATCAACAGATGACCAAACTAAAATAATGGGATTAGATAATATCCACCAAATATAAAAACAAGAATAGAGTTTCTAACATAACAAAAAATAACTTTAAATAAGACTCCACAATTTTAAAAATTAGATTACTATTATCTGCAAATTACTAAATAAAATAACCATAGACTAAATAGCAACAATCCAAATGAAAAAACAGCTACCACCTAAATAATATAAACTATTTTTTTCAAAATCCATTAAAATATTCAAATAATTCACAATCACAGTAAAAATAATTTATAGATATATTAAATTAAATAACAATATTATTAAACAAAACAAGAAACTCCAACATTAAAAAAAGCCAACAAAAAAATATGAAAAATAGAAAGTAGCTTAGAACAATATGAAATTATAATAATTCAACAAATAACCAAACTAAGAAAATGCAGACTGAATAAAACCCACTAATTGTTACAGGGCCACCACTCATACCGAATGATGGTTCTCAATGAGGCACATTTCTAACAAATTTACACATTTCACATAAGTAATAATTATCTACAATAAACCAAATAGCAATGTCGTTATGTAGCACTCTCTTGAGGTCATTGTAACAACCGCCCCTCAGTTGCTGCCATTTTTTTTTAAATCAATTCAAGATAAATACAAAACTTAATCATGAACATCATCCATGTAGTTTAGAAGTACTAACTTCAAAACTTCTTCATTTACCATGGTGGCATCAGCTAAAAGTCACCACTTGCTTTCATACACATGCGAGTGGTAAGCTCCCAAGGTTACTAGGTCATTCCTAGACCCAAACCTAAGCCACGAGGGTTCATTCTTGATGACCCTGCCTATGTATCCCTTCATGGGAAATAAAAGGCTTCGTAGTTCACCCCACAATATTAGAGGGAGTTTATTCTCTCCGCTTGTATGGGATCTCTAATTCTCTCTAAACCATGACTATTTATAAAACATAGTCCAATCATAATATAACAATAGCAATTCACCATTATGTGTTGGTTTTATACCAAACATTACCAATCAGTAGTGTGCAAACATACACAAATACTCACGGGTCATATCATTCCATAATTCCCCAATTCCCATAAGGAGTGACTCGAGCATACATCACATATACACATGGTTACTAGCTCATACACATCACATTTACATAGTGAATGGTTTTGTCACATATACACAGTAACTAGCTACAACATATGTCATACATACCCAATGACTAGCTTCAACATACATCAGTTATACACAGTGACTAGTTCCATCATGTCACATATACCCAATGATTGGCTCCAACATACACCACATATACACAATGACTAGTTGTAGCATACGTCACACATGAGGTGACTAATTCATATGCACATCACAAGTACATTAGTGATGGGCTCATACATATCACATATACTACAATGTATGGCAACACATTCACATTGGCTATCACATACTTGCCCTTAGTGCATCTCGGATACAAAATGAATGTCAGTGCATTGTGCACTACACCGTGGGTCCCATCACTTTCTCCAGTCTTCTACACCATCAGACAACTAAGAAGAGGATTCAATGCATCTAATACTACACTAGGGGTTCACCCTCAACTCAATAGGGTCAAGTATACCATTTCCACATCAAGATATGCCAAAACTATACTATAAGGTTGGTCCAACTGTTATCTACTTATTCTTAATTAGAAACTCTCTTCCCTGCAGTCCATCGAACGGCTAAGCAACCAAGGGTGGCCATCATTGGTTTAGAATGCTCCTTGACTACTGTCCATCTTGAGCATAATAATACCCCTAGACACTTGTTAATCTCAAGCATAATTGTACTGCTCCTTGAATACTATCCATCTTGAGCATAGTACTGCCCCTAGACACCTATCAATCTCGAGCATAATAGTATTTCTCCTTAACTATTGTCCATCTCAGGCATAGTACTACCTCTAGACACTTGTCAATCTCGAGCATAATAGTACTACTCCTTGACTATTGTCCATCTCGAGCATAGTACTGCCCCTAGAAACACATCAATCTCGAGCATAATAGTACTACTCCTTGACTACTATCCATCTCGAGCATAGTACTGCCATTAGACCCCTATCAATCTCAAGCATAATAGTACTGCTCATTGACTATTGTCCATCTCAAGCATAGTACTACCCCTAGACACCTATCAATCTTGAGCATAATAGTACTGCTCCTAGACCCATGCTTAGCACTATAACTAGAAGATGGATTCTTGACGTAGAATAAGTAGATCACAATTGAGTGAATTGGAAGCCTCTACATAGTCATTTAAGTATGAGGTTAATATTCACAATACATAAAACACAAGGTGAGCTCAACTCAATAGGTAACCACCACCAAGAAGTCCAATTCATTCCTTTTCTTTAGCTTACTCTTCAAATACACATTATGAATTGAATACAAGTTATTAGGTTTTCTTTCATAACCATCTAATACACATTCACCTCATCTGAAGCCTACTAAAGAGAGAAGATTAAACCAATTAGGAACAACCCCAATATCTAGGAGTTATCCCCCCTAGACCCTCCCTGTACAGACTTGAGGTCGCAGAGGCATCTTTTTCCCAAGGACTGCGTACATACCCGCTTCCAAACAAATCAAAGTCACATGTAGTTCTCCTTACAAGGTCTTTCAAATGAACCACACATGGGTTCTAATAATCAAGGTTTTATTTCCCTTCAGCTAATAATAGTTGACAATAGTTAGGAAATCATAAGTAAGTTCACCATTTTTCAACTCATACTATGACACTTCCTTTAAGGATATTAATGTTTTTAATCAAACTCTACCAATATTGTTCATAACCCCACTTGAACATCCCAAGGTTTGTCTTATCAACATAGGGGATAAGCTTCAACATGAATTACATCAATTTACCCAACACATAGGGAAACACTTCTATTCTAAATTCACACAATAAATTAACTATAGAGGGTGTTATATTCGAGTTTCCCAATATCTAAATACCATTATAGAATCATATAGCATGTCTTATTATTGTATTTAGTAAGGAGGATAAAAATAAATTAAATAAGTTTATTACACCTATTGCCATTGCAATAGAATTTCCAAATGGTCTATGATACAATATATCTTGTTATCTTCTCAATATAATACATCTAATATTTCCAATATCACAAGTATCGAAAACCTCATAGGTCATACAACAGGTGTATCATTGTCTTAGCCATGATTCCTACACACAAACATACCATCATCGAACAAAACCACAATACCCCTTCCTTAGTTCCCATGACAGTTCACATATCGGGGCTATTGTTCTTAAGAGGTCAATAGCCATTGTATAGTCACACTATTAATAATGCAAAAGCCTCAATAAGGCTCCCGATGGGGTCCTAATTCTGAATGGTTCAATAATATCAAGTATCATAATAATATATGACATCATCCTAATAAAGCCACATAAATTCCTTTTGAACCTCAAAGACATATGTCAGCGTTTACAAATTTGTGTTAAGCATGATCAATGTTTGATTCACACTCTAGACAATTGGCAACACTTGGCTCATTGTATCTCCATGCAAGGATATACACTATAATATTAGTAATAATAGTATTCTTAACGTTCTAGATTCATTTTCCTTATTGTGTAACCCATTATTCCAGTAATATCTTGGTTCTAGGATTAGATAATTTTTTGCACTTGACATTTGTAACCAAATGCTTCTTGTAATTACAGATACTCGACAACATGGTAAGATTTCAAACATATCATCATATTTTCCTTGATATAATCACCAACTATATGGAACTCATGTTTAAAGCTCATCCATTAGTCTTGTGCTTGAACTTATTAAACAAAACTTCATATCTGATACCATTGTCATAGTCCTTAAAATTGTTGTCTTCAAGATAAGTACACCAAGTAAACTATAGTGCATTGTCCAACTATAAGGAGGCATACAAAAGTAATGATAAACTTGTTTAAAATATGATTAATGTCAAAGCCATACTCAAGGTAGGTAAAAGAATTATGTTTGTTAAGTTATTATATGAAGATATACCCTTAATAATAATAATTATTATTTATCTTATGATTTCAATTATTAAATGTTATAAATCAGTATTCACCTTAACTCATGATTATGTCCGATGAAAATTAGTAGTAGAATTATTAACAATCAACACCATGAACATAGGTAATAATATTTTGCTATACACTTCATCCAACTAAATCTTGATCCTACAATTTAAAGGCCACACACATAATATATGATTTAAGGAACCATGAACTTTTAACAAAACACATATCTCTCTACCCCTGACAACCTTCAAGAATGATAGACTTAATTCCATCAGAAGTATCATAAACTAAATCAGACTTTATCATTTTGAAATGGCTTTGTTTTCACCCGAAACAATGCCAAAGTGTTGATGAACCATTTAACCATTATTTTTTTACATTAGAAAGGGTGCTTTCAGATTAGATAATAGAATGACCCATCTAAGAACAAGTGGAGAATGACAAAAAGAGAGGTTACCTATGCTAAGTGCTACTTGGAGTGTTTGTTTAGCAAATCGGTTTGGGTATATCGTGTCTTGGCATCCTCCTTTGATCTTCACGTCCACCATGCCAACTGTAACTCTAGCATCTGATAAAAATTCCATCCTTATTCTTTGACAGAGGTCCATCTCCCATTCCCATACTCCCATTTTAGCGTACGCAAGGAGGATATGGGCAACTATTGGGGAACTTGGCTTTACACTTGCCAATTGCATTTTTCCTAGAAGCTTCAGAGTCTTTTCAACACTTCCATTTTGTGCATAATCTACAACTATTGTTGTCCATAATACCACATTTCTTGAGGCATTTCTTCTAAAAAACACCATACTGCACAGATCTTGCTATCATCGTATTCCAACTGACCACGTTTCCTTAACAGATTTCGTTCAACTTGGACGTGCCTTTCTCCATCGCTCAGCTGCAATAATCTCATCCCTTTATGTATAACTTCTTATGCTTGGATGACAATCGATAATTTGTTCAAATGCTCTCACTTCTGCACAAGCAAGGAGGATGCTGCCTAAGATTGTGGAGTCTAGCTTCAACGCCTCCAATGGCATTTGTCTACCAGTTTCTTCATCTTTTCAACACATACCTGTTAACCTATTTTGTCCTTTGGTCTAAATAGGTCACACCAAGCTGCTCCCGATTGTTTATGAGTTACTAATTTATCTCTAAGGAAATTAAGTGCTTTAAAGAGTTTTAGTAAAAAGCTTTTAATGCTTAATGCTATCAAATGGCTATGTGCATACATTTGGGTGCAGACCTTTTTGAAGGGAGCTTGAGTCATGCTATAGTTTAGGTTGTGGTTTCAAATATCCATAAGCTTGTTTAAAGCCATTTAATGACCTTATCAATTTTATAAGCTCACGTGCATAACAAAAAGGGTTTTCCTCGTTTTGAATATGTCAAGACTCTTAGAGGTTTTAGGGTTTTGTTGCGCAGCTGTTGAGTAAGTCTTCCTCCCTTCAAGGCATGGAGGTTACAGTCTTCTTCTCAGGCCAAGACACATTGCAGACCTTCACAGCCACGTTCTTGAGACTTTGTCAAATCTAAACATGCATGTGGAAGTTTACAGAGTATTAAGCGGGTATGTTCATTGTTTCAAAGCTATCGTGGCAGTTAGGAATGTCATGAAGTAGCATGGAAGACTACAGATTCGTGGAGAACATTGGGAGAGTCCTGAAGATCATGGCTTCTAGTTCATCAAAAGGTATGCACGTGGAAGGCAAGGAGATTAACAAGGCTGCTGATTCTATGAGGTCCTATCACTAGCATAAGGTTCATACTCGTGGTCTTCAATAACTGTATGCTTTTAGTGATGATTTAATGCGTTCAGGTTGCTAGGGTTTGCATTCTTTGTGTTTCAGTCATTTGATAGTTGTTAAGGCAAGAAGATTGTGCAAACATGATAGTGCCTCAGTCATAACTTTGAAAGACATGGATTTTGACTATTGTTGCATCACACTGTCCAGTTAAAGGTATTGATACCATAGATGATCCATTTAGAGAAGCTCGGGTTGTTGGAGGTATAATGCATAACAAAAGTGACAGTACAGTCAATGGATTGAGGAAGGCAATCATATCTACATGCATATATGACAGTCATGTAGAACATATATGATAGAAACCAAGATAAGGATATGACTTTATTTAAAAGAAAGTCTTGAAATCAGTGGTCTATAAGCTAGCATAGGACTGTTAATGAGGAGTCTTGACAAGAGAAATATTGTGCAAATGTCATGAAACGGGACAGTTACTAAAACAGCCCACTGTATCAGTCACAAAGGACTGTCATTTCTGATGAAAAGAAAAGACAGTGATAGTCACCATCTAGGGTTCATAGACAAAGGGCATTATGAAGTCCATTCTTAATTTCATATTGATTGCACGTATGGATTGTTTCCCACTTGGTGCATAGAGCAACAACAATTTTGGAACAGTGACAAGGACAGTCATGCAATCGAGTGTATGACAATATTTGTGACAATGCCCTGATCTATGGATAATGGTGTACTGTTCATGGCTCTACATTTGCTTGCATTAGGGCTTGATATTTGCTTTCCAACTAAAACACTAAGTCATCATATAGAAAAATAATGATATGTCACTACACAGAAGTCTGCACAGCAGCAGAGAACAGTATGAATAAAGGCCAAGGATCATCTGTAGATGATTAGTGCCATCAAGAGTACAGTGAACAGTATCAAAAGAACAGTGAGTCCACATGCTAAAGCCAAATTAAAAGAGGGCAGAATTTGAACTAAACATTAAAGGGAGGCCTGTATATTCTGAGTGGAGATATAGATGGTAGCTCAGTGGTGCAATTTCATGTGATAACCATGACAGTGGCAGATATAATGGACTGTGAAGAGAAGCAAAAGGTACAGTCCTATCATATCAAAAGGGAAAGAGGATAGTCAAGTCCACAAAAGAGCAAAGATCTGAAAGGCAGTCTTAATGACTGTAGTAAAGAACTAAGACCTTTGAGTTGAAGATAATGGAGAGCTAGAGCAGTAACTGTAAGGATAATGTAGTAGACAGGGGCGGCATGGTTACTAGGGTTCCATGTTTGTGTTGGCAGAAGAGGAGATGTTCAAGGGTTGCCTGAGAATTCATCACCCGATCCTATGCACAAAGAAGTGGAGAACATTATATGCTGTACAGCTTTGAGTAGAAAGGTATATTTTGAAGATACATAGATAGCAGTGTATGAAGACAGTTGATGGTCAGCAATGGAAGCATTCCTTCTTGGTCTGTTTCAGAATATTATTGTTTGTATCTATCAGTGGGAAGTAGATGCCAACAAATCAATCAATTGTTGGATCTCATGGAATGCTATTATTAAAGGATATGCACAAAATGGTTGTTCTAAATCATACATAGCTGTAGGAGAACACATGTTAGAGATAGTCACTTATAGGTTGAAAGGCACAATAGCTTACAGTCACATGACATGCCAGTCTTAAGAGATTTGTATTTGTTGAAAACAGTGAAGACATGAAACTTCAAGGAGGAAGACAGTGGTTTGTGTTTATAGAGTTTTGGATGAAGACCCCACCCCAACCTTTGATCTTGGTCATTGCAATAGAGGCTGATTGTCAATATTATCACTTCCATAACTTAGGACAGTCTTCATATGTTATTTCACTGTGAATATTCTAGAAAGGGCTGATCAGAAGACAACATAAACTCAATTTATGTATGAGCAATGACAGATGTTTTCAAGCTATGGGCAATGTTACAGTATTTAATCAATGATATTTGAGAATTAGAGTTCATTGATATTTTATTGAAGAAGCCTGGAACAATGCAGTTCTACTCAGGATACTGATGAAGGCAGACATAGTTTTGGAGTGACAGTAGCCATGAGGAAATGATGACAGGGAAATGAAAAAAGAATAGAATGTTGTCGAAGACATGATGTCATGTTACACTTTCTTAGCAAAGAGAGGGTCTGCAAGCAAGAATGTTTGTTCCCTACCATTAATACCTTGGCAAAGACATCACTGAACCCTTGAGGGTTCAAAGTCAGCATATTCATAGAGAAGCAACTCAGTCAGCACAATGGACAATACTCTTCCCTGAAGGAGGACAACGTTTTGATTACAAAGATGAAAAGGATAGTTCATGAAGAAGCCACTCTATAGTGGTATCAGGGGGCAGAGTTAAAAGCAGGAAAGGTTTTTGAAAAAACCTATACAAGATAGTTGTATAAGCATGAGATGACAATGATCTGCTCATTTTCTTGTGTAGAAACTATGGCATAAAGAATAGATAGTTGGTAATGGTGAAGCATTTTTGCTGTTTAAGGATAAAGGGCAGGAACAGCAGGGTTGTGTTCTTAACTCATGGCACAAATATAAGATGAAGACATCATTATCATTTATTCTTAACTGTTTCACTTGCTACTTAGTCATTATCATATGAATGTGATAATACATTGCAGTAGGCTGCTTGGGGTTGTAGTGTCAAAAGAGGCTAGATGAGCAGAGTTGAATGACAAAGGTTATTGATTGCAATACACAGTGAATTAAGGAGTTTCAAGCTTCAAAAGGGGCAGTCTTTTGCAAAATGGATAGTGACACTGTACAAGACAGTCATAGTAAGAGGACTGTGCCATGAAACTGAGGTGTGGCAGCATAAAGAAGTCTTAACATATAGAACATGTGTCACTTTTCAGTCCTTAGAGATCTATACGCATGTCCTTTTAGCAGTTTTGAAGAAGTCTCCAAGCAGTTGAGAGTTTAAATGAGCAGTTGTAACTCAGTTCCAAGCATATAGAGCAGTTTGTTGGGTTGTGCAGCAGTTGACAAGAAGTCAAGACAGTTTGGTGGCAGTTTTGAGCTTCTTAAGGGCAGTGGAGAGCATCTAGAAGCTGTTTTTATGAGCCTTAATGGTACATGGGGTCAGGACATGACTTTTTCACCACTAAAACAACCTTTTGGAGCAATTTTGGGGGCTGAAAAGTAGGCTTTTCTGTTTTTGAAGACCAAAAAGGGCTTGACCCAGCAAGACGAAGTGAAGACTTATCATTTTCTCTCCACACATGCTCCTATTACCTTGTAAGCTGTTGAACAGCATATACGCAGGCTTTAGAAGTAATTTTTAGTTAGTTCTTTTCTCTCTAAGCATTGTATTGTAACTTTTGGAGTTCTTTCATGCTGGACAGCAATTGTAGCTCATTTTCAGACTTATGTACAGCTGTGTAAGCACCTCTTTTATCAATAAAATTCAGTGGCTTTACCTTCTCAATGGCTGTTTCATTGTGTGTGTATGAATGATTGATACTTATTTATGTGATTTTATGTCTAATCCTCAAATTTGTTGCCTCATTTCAACACCTTTAAGCAGTGGCTTTACCTTCTCAATGGCTGTTTCATTGTGTGTGTATGAATGATTGATACTTATTTATGCGATTTTATGTCTAATCCTCAAATTTGTTGCCTCATTTCAACACCTTTAAGCAGAAAGCATGTCTTATACAAGTCATGAGTTATGTCACTGACGTTTACACTCTTTATTTGTGAAAGATATATCTAGTCTTCCTTTTAAGTTGTAAACATATCAACTTTCTCATGAAATACTGATGTGTAAGCATGTTAAACAATTAAGTTGTGTGAATTTTAGCTACGTTTTTGGGAAATTGTGTGTTAAAACAGCAGTGTAGGTTTGAAAGAATAATTTGGTGCATCACCTAAGAAAGAAGTAGGTCCATTTTCAAGTTAATCCTTACTCTTTTCCTCAGCAAAGCAGTAGCATAGGTCTAATTAGGTGAAGCTCCAAGGGAACCAGCCCTCTCTGGAGGTTCTCTTCCATCATAGGTGACCTACAAACCTGGAAGAGATCCAATGTTTCACGACTAGGCTGAGTTTTCACAACTTAGTAAGGGCGCAATATTGAGTGATAACAATACCTTTCTATCCTCTCCACATGATTCTACTCCTTATTCACTTTCCCTCTCTTCACGTCCATCTATCTTCTCTTTCCCATGCCTTTTTTACATTCCTCCTGTGTCTCTTCCTTGAGATCGCATTTCTCTCCTTCCCTACAAGACTTGAATGATTAGTTATGGGGTCATGAGGGTTTAAAGGCTGCTAAGTGGCATTCTTTTCCACACAGCTTGAAGTCTTCACTGCCAGAAGAAGGGATGCCATACATATTAATGGCACCTCCCTTCTCAGCCAAGCCTGCCCCCTCTCTTTTTTTAATGAGGATTGTCTCCAATCCTCCCTTTTACGGTTCAAAAATTCTTTTTAATGAATCCATTGTTTGTGCATTTCTTGCCATCTGTTCTATTTTGATGTACATCTATTAGTTTTAGGATTAGAAATGAAATAAACAGAAATACAACACATAGAACAATGAACACAGTAGATACCCAAGGAAAACCCTCCTACTCGAGGGAGAAACACCCAGCAAATAATATATCTCCAATATATTGAATGAATAAGAGCAGAAATCTGCTTACAAGTCTGGCCTTACTCAAGGCTGAATTAATACAATGAATAATAGTATCACTCCTTGATGCAAAGATACAAATGAATGAGATTGTCCTTGAGAATGGTCTGCTGCTACAAACTGATCTACTGCTAAGTGCGAACTCCTTTTTAAAGAATGTGAATTTAATATGAGAATGACTTTTTGTATAAATGAATGATCACCACCTTACATATATATCAATCTAGGTGACTTTTCATATAGGTCGGCTCCCTTAGAAGAAAAATATAAAATAATAATTGCAATATGTAAGGCCGACCTACCTTTAATTAAGGAGAAAATCTCCTAAAGCTACCAAACACTAACACTCCCTCTTAGCTAGGGAGATATTTTCAGATATTTGCATCATAGGAGTCCTCAACATGACGCCCACAATGGCTACATCCATTTGTGGAAAGCTCAAAGGTTCATCACAGAGTCTCTCAACATGATGTCGCCATGGAGCCTCTCAACATGACGTCCACCATGGTTACTCCCATGTGTGGAAAGAAACACAAGTAAAAGGGTACATCACAAAGTCTCTCAACGTGATGTCATCATGGAGTCTCTCAACATGACATCTCATCTCAGTCTCAAAAATGAACAAGGGCTCGCACCTCATATTTCTCCATCTCAGAGAAATATACACTACAAGGGCTTTCACCTCATATTTCTCTGTCTCAGAGAAATATACACTACAAGGGCTTTCACCTCATATTTCTCCGTCTCAGAGAAATATACACTACAAGGGCTTTCACCTCATATTTCTCCATCTCAGAGAAATATACATTACAACAGATCTTCATGATGATGTGACTCCCTCTGAAGCTCCAAGTACTTGCATTAACCTCCTGACCTCCTCGTCCAAGGTTGCCTCTGTTGGTTTGTCAGACTCCCTCTAAATGTTATTTCCTCCTCTTCGAAGAAACTGATCGCAATGACAATCTATATAGGTTCTTCCTCTTCAAGAGATGTCTCCAGTGAAGTTAAGTGCCACCAACTCAGTCCCATGGCTGCAAGCTATGACTCCGTGCTAATCTTCCTCACAATCCACCAATTGTTCTTTCCTGATCTTTGCACTTAAAGATTCAAATTTGTTGCAATGGAATGATTTGTTGCTACAAAATGATTCAAAACTATTTGCAACTTCAGAAAAACATCTCCATGCAGCAAATACGTGGACACAAGACCTCCAGATACACCTAGATTTGCTCTTCACTGTTGTACAGTAGATACCGGTGACTTTTATCCATTCCACAAATGGCACAGCTCTATATAATGCTACAACAGTAAGGAAATGGATGGCAACTCACAGAGAAGATCACGTCCAACCTACAGGACACACATACAACTCCAGAATATGATAGAAAGTTCCCAGGACAAGTCACTTAGCTCACAATTCTTGATATGTCCCTCATAGAAGTGTGTTTTATCTGGCACCTAAGTAACATGTCGACCCTTCTAAGTGCAGCAACTCACTCTAGAAACTTCACGCCATGCTCCAGAAATGCAATACGTCCTTTAGAAATGGGTTGCTGATATAAAATGAGGCCCACGACTTCCCAGGAGCTCCCTACAATATTCCAAAATGACCACGTTTCACTTCAACATCGATTAAACTCAAGAATATGCCACATTTTGACTTCTTCGGGAGCTCCTTGCTTGTCTATCGGCCCCCCTTTAAATAATTCCTATAGCCGCATATGAACCAAATCTAGACTTTATTTCTGATTGTCTGCATCCGCCAGCTAGGATCATCTATTTGTCTTTTTTTGCATCTGCAATTCGACCTATCTACATGTAGACTTTCCAAGGTCCGCGATTCTCAAAAAGCTGCGAATATTACCAAATGAAATCCCCTTAAAGTCATCCTCCTGACAAACACCTTGTCAGTTGCTCTCTTTTCCAGCAATTAACTCGACCATACAAAGATGATACAAGTGCGCCTCAAATAATAAGTTCGATGCCCAGATTATATCTCCTTCGGACTGCTTAAACAATTCTGATCAAATCTTTTCTTAAACCTGGCTCTGATACCATGTTAGTTTTAGGATCAAAAATGAAATAAGCAGAAATACAACACATAGAACAATGAACATAGTAGATACCCTGGGAAAACCCTCCTTACTCGAGGGAGAAAAACCCAGCAAATAATATATCTCCAATATATTGAATGAATAAGAGCAGAAATTTGCTTACAAGTCTAGCCTTACTCAAGGCTGAATTAATACAATGAATAATAGCATCACTCCTTGCTGCAAAGATACAAATGAATGAGATTGTCCTTGAGAATGATCTACTGCTACAAACTGATCTGCTGCTAAGTGCGAACTCCTTTTTAAAGAATGGGAATTTAATATGAGAATGACCTTTTGTAGAAATGAATGATCACCACCTTACATATATATCAATCTAGGTGACTTTTCACATAGGTCAGCTCCCTTAGAAGAAAAATATAAAATAATAATTGCAATATGTAGGCCGACCTGCCTTTAATTAAGGAGAAAATATCTCCTGAAGCTACCAAACATTAACAACATCCACCAATCCACGAGTTCTCATATAGTGTAGGCGTCAAGTAGGCTGACAAGAGTTGAGGAGTCTCTGTGTTTACCTATCAACTTAAAAATTTCCAAGGTCTTTAATGGATGAGGAGTCAAAATTTGTCTCCCCATGACTTTGACTAACATATTTAATTTATTTATTTTGTTTTATTATCCACGCAATGATCGCATGAATGAGTCTTCTTTTACGAAGATGTGACACATGTACAATAATGTTCACAAAAGTCACATGACTAGTAAAATTTATTGTATTGATCAAATTCTCAGCCAATGATTAACAGTGTTTGTTTGTTTTCAAATGTAGACCAATTAAACAAAAAACTTATAATGTCTACAAATGTCAACATAGAACAATAAAAATCCTAGCAAATCTTCAAGCATTATTTATAATATAAATGTAGTTAATTAAGGAATGACTATCGTGTTGTTTAATAGTGTGCATTTTTGTGTACAGTTGAATAAATTGTCATTGTCACTCTCTCATCCGTAAAATTCAATAAAGCAATTGGCTTGCTATTTAGAAGTTCAATGTCTAAACCAACCATTATTGGTGGTTGTTAGAGTTCTACATCCTAACATCCTTCAATAAAGTATGACTTTAGGTATGTCCATCTTGTAAATGATATATAAGTGGTAGGAATGTAATTTTCGTTCTGAAAAAATGCTTATTTACATACATTTTAACATGCTCAGAAAAATTGGATAAATAAAACCCACAAACAATCAACAACCAAAAAATTCTTGAACAGCGATTCACACAGAAGATATTTACACGAAGAAACAACGCCCTAATAGTAATGAGGATGTATAATTTAAAAAAAATCTTCTCTAGATTATTTTCAAACCTTCCCTATTAGAATAGTTGCTGAGATGTAAAAGCCCCTGCACTACAAACCTTGGCAAGTTGGAAAAACTAAGGCACAAAAAGCAAGTGAACTAAGGTACAGATGAATGAAGAATATATAAACCATGTTGAACCTAACAAACAGGAAGATGATGGGATTCTATTTGCATATGAAATGTGCTAAGATTTAGTAAAGTAGGTAGACATTGCAATCCATGTAAGATGTTTTCACGGGACACAAAAACCTACATCGTATGAATGATGAATGGAAAGGGTTTCTCGTTTTCGGTATATTCTAACCATTGCCTTAAAATGATCATGAATGTCTCTTGCATATTGCCTTTTAAAATTTTATAGTTCAAAACCCGACATAGAAATAAACCATGAGAAAGTAGAGGCACCATGAACAGACAGAATAAATAATTCAAAACCCTAACCAACCTGAATTAAGAATCTTGGCAGCACCACCCGAAGCACTTGGTTTCCAATTAATCTTGGCATTCCTTGAAAGGCAAAGGTTATTTCGATGAGAACCTGATAAAATTTAAGAAATTAAAAAACATAATGGATATCAATCAAGAAATGAAAGTCTTAATACATACAATCAAGAAAGATGGTTTTTCAAAGTATTGATTATGCCAAACGGTCAAAGACGTGAAATTACACTAAGTTGCAGGAAAATAATGAGGCTTGCATGCTTCACTTTCTTCCTCTGTCACGGGAATTGTTTTAGGGCCATAAATTTCTTCCCATTCTTCTCTTTCTTTTTCACGATAGGGCAGCTTTCATCTTTTTCATTATATTCACTATAGTGTGATTTGAACCCTTGATCAGCACTAGTCCAACATTCAGATCACTGACGGCTCAAACATGCGGTCCGCTTGAGCCCTGCACTGGACTCCACAGCCATCTGTAAATCAAACACAATGTACAGGAGAAAATGCAATCAAACAATGAACAAAAGATTACCCGAGGCCTTGCTTGAGCTCCTTTTCTTTGCTCTCCATTTTTGCTAAATAACCGCCCTCCATTAAGGGTAAGGTCTTATGGAGGGGGGATTCCTAAAAAATTGTAGTGGGTATTGCTGCGATTTTTTAGGAATATTTCAAAGTTGGCAGTCTCATGATTTTAATAGTGTAATTCAGCTTAAAATTTTAAGCTCCAAAATTTAAGGAATGAACTGCAGTGCTTTGATAAAAATTAATAAATAAATAAAAATTCTTTCATTTTTATTTTCTGATAGGAATTTAAAATTTAGATGATAGACAAGTGCCGGAAAAAATTCCTAAGCTATAATAGGGGCAATTTCTAGCCCCACTCTAATTTCACCAGCTGAAATCTTTAGTCCTAAAAGGTAGGGGCTGCTATTTTTTTGAAAAAGATTCCAATTAATCCTGTAGCATAATTTTTTTTCCCATGAGACCGCTTGCTCCATGAAAATAGAAGCCCAAGCCCCCCCATGGGACCATACCGTAAGAAGTTTATAATAGGCTATGAACAAAAGCCCCAAAAGGGGGCTGCCCTAATTCCTGTTGACTTGAAATTTTGACAACCACTAAACTCAAGTGCTAACTCTGTGTAATACTGCAATTTATGTACATGAATACCAAACTACATGGTTGTGATTTGAAGTTGGTTTTTATTATTACTCCATATGTTAGTCTCAACATTACAACCCTGAATTAGATTTGAAATTTAAGGGAGTATGTTACTGAATTTGTTTAGCCTTATCTGATCGATATCAACAGTGGGAACATTTTGATTGCAAAAAAAACTGTCAATTTTTTGAAATGTCTAGACCGCTATTCTTCTCTTTCTAGTGTTTCTTTAAAAAAGTCCCAAAATAGAGCAACATGGCGAGAAAAACTTAAAAAAGGACAGCAGGTTGCAAACAGCAAAACAAAGCATTAGAAAATAGGGCATAAGATCAAATTAAAACGTAAAATTAGAGTGGAAGTGAAATTATATTGGAAAATTGTGTCATCAGAAAAATTGAAGAAATCATTATGACTGGCAATTCAAATGCTTGGAATGGAGTTGGCCTGCAAGAATAATTAGAAACACTACCTAAAATATAGGAAGGACAAACTTGTGCACGGCTTGAATAATAACTTTTTGCATAAGAGAAATCTTAGTCAGATTAGGAGAAAATCCAGGTAGCAAAGGAGCATAAAAAAAGCAGTCTTCTTTACACCCTCCTAGAATTTCTCTCCCCATGAAAACTATGACTGTAGAAAATATTCATACCCCAAGTAGCTAAGTTGGAATTTTTGTATAAGATCATTGCATTCAACAAAGGCAACTTGAATGATAATTGGTGGTAACTTCTTGGCAATGCAAGAAGCACATCTACACAACTAGAAAATAATACAAATTTCCCCGTCCAACACCATTAATATCCTTTAAGACAAGCATTGCTAAATTGATGACCCGTAACAACCAAAAGAAGTATAGATGTGATGCCATAAAAGCCATAGAGGAATATGTTATAACCAAGAATAACGATGACATCAATGGAGTATTCCCCCATTAAAGTTATAACAAACAACACAAAGATGAAAATAGGTATGAACTTGCTATGAAAAGGATTGATCTCGTGCTCTTTCAAGGATCTGTGGATGGATCGTGAAAATAACAACTGGCTACTCACAAAGGGGCAAAGCAACCAACTATGGGAGTGGATAAGAGGTTCTCTATATAAGTACCTAACAATATATGAGGAGAATATAGCTCAATTGGTAATGAAAAAGATTAGGTCTTGAAGGCTAATACAATTTTTAGAAAAATAAAAAATTTGAGCCTACACACTCTATACCCTAGGTCTACACGGCATGCCTATTATTTCTATGATATATAAATTACTAAAGAAAATAATTAGACTAAATAACAACAATCCAAACGAAAAAGGCAGCTCCCATCTTAATAATATAAACTAAATTTATTCAAAATCCATTTAAAATACCAAAATAAACATTAAAACAATTTATAATCACATTAAAAATAATTTATATATATTAAATTAA